>VYZW01062960.1:365183-377373 GCA_013401315.1 Balaeniceps rex
GAAAGCCTCTGTAAGGTTTGAAATGGGAGAAACAGCAAAATAGCAAGTTAGAGAACTGCTACCCTAGAAGAAATCTCTAATGATATTTTCAGTCTGGTGATATGAGACAGAGCACAAATTGCTTGAGAATTTTGCCCCAAAGCGTAGAGCAAGAAAGTGAGAAAGTTTAAATAAGAGTCTGTAAACTCACTCTCCATAGTACAGAAAGTCTGCATAACTAAGGAGCTGGCTGCAGCCTGCATTGCTTTTCAGCTGTAGGTCACTGGTTTGAATCCAGCCCAAGTGGCAGGGACAGAGCCATTGCCATCTGGCAGATGTCGACTGGCTCCTATGACATGAGCTATCATTGACAGCCCAGAGCATAGCGGACAGCTAGAAACATCTCCAAAATCTCAGTCATCTACAGTAATTTCACCTTTGCTGGGCATAGTGCTGGACTGAGATTGGGATGCTTTTACCGAGTCAGGATGAAGGTGCACTGAGAAAGAGGCACATGGAAGAAGCTCACGCTATTGCAGTCTGCTGAACCTGTGACACGAACAAATGAAGCTGGTCATCTAGCACAAGAATTCAAGAAAAACTTTGATTGCTACAGGAAGAAAAGGATCAGAATAATGGACTTTTACATAGTTAAACTGATAAGACACTTCAATAACAGAACCACAATAACAATTGTCATATAATTGATACTAACATGGTTATTATTCAGCCTTATAGGATATTTTCTTTATTCATGTCAAATGAGTTGGTGTTCCTTTTCCATTCTGTTGTAATTTTTTTTTATGAAATGTTATTACTATGAAATGTTATTACATTTCCACAAATGTCATGTCTACAGAGGGAGCATGCCAGAAAGCTATTAGACTAGTACTTGTCTTGCTGCTGTGCCAGATGCAGTATGCACTGATTTTCTGAAGGTCACGAGGTGCCCCATTTTGCCCAATTGTCGCCATCTCAGTGAAGGCGCACGTGTAGACACCAACGCTGCCAGTTTACAAAGGTGTCAGTTCATAAGATCACCAAGTTTAGTTCACTTCCACCACAAGCAAGATGCAAGGCACTACTAGAAAGTAGCATTAAAAGAACGAGAACTACTATTTCTGCAGCAGATTCAGATGACTGCAGCGGGTCTGAGTAAAGTTGGGGCTGCACAAGTATTAGCATACATAATAAGAGTTTTCCCATTCCTAGATTCCTGTGGAACAAATCCAGAGTTTTGCCGTGCCTTTTTCATTATAATGTTTTCACTATCTTCTACCACCTGCCACATAAGCAAGCTACCAGAAATGAAAGACAAGGGTAAACATCTTAGGGTAAACTTTGTTATTCTTTATTAATGCTCTATAAATCAGTCTTGTTATAAATCAGGGAATGTTCATTAATCAATTCTCAAAAAATATTTTATTTGGCTAAGAGTGTCAAATCATGAAAGTAACAAAGAAAAAATTAAAACCATGTGCTAGAAGTAGGTTCATGACTGCATGCTTACGTCAACAAAGTCTCATAACTGCACAAACAATTACCATATATCATGTTAACTTTCATTAAACAAAACCACGCTGAAAACCAGTAGTACAATCCTTATAAAACACACATGTTTTCTAATATATTTGTGTATGCAGGACAGCATTTTGCGCTCAGTTAACTGCAAACTTGGGTTACATATGTGTAAATGTGGGCAGAATTTCTCCTGCTGGCTTTCCATACGCAGATACATTAGAAAATACTGTCTGAAACGCCTGTCTCTAGCGGTTTGCTCTGTAGGCAGAGCAACGTTATCCTCCTTTTAAGACAGGCTATCTTGCGGAGTAACAAAAACAGAGGACTAAAGATCAGGGATACCCAGACTTCATTCCTTAACCTGTTATTTAATCTTTGATAAGCCATTTAGAACAAAGTATTTCAACCTGGCTGAGACCAGATCATCAGTTAGTGTGCACTGAGGTGCTCACTGATTAAGACTATAGTCCCTTGACTGTATACTACCTGGAATCAACTGGCCTCTGGTTTCCTTAACGTAAAGTTAGGCAACACTGTCTACATTTAGGAGAAGTCAGTAATAAAAAGCTGTGCCAAGAACACAACAGAAGTAAATCCTCCTGAAGAAGGAACAAGTTTAACCAGCAAAATAATGTGTCAGTTCCCTGTGCAAAATAACTGCCAGCAAGAGTGTGATTTAGTTAGTGTCACTGTCTGTGCAAGCTCTTTCTAGAGCACTAGAAAAGTATTTTAAAAAAAGACAGCATTGTATTTGTCACATGCAAAAGCAGTTCTGACTCAGGAGCTAGGGCAACAGAAGAACATAGTCACTTCCCTAGATGACAGCAAACCACATGAACCACAGAAGCTTCAAATTCCAGTCTGGGCCCATTTGTAGGTCATTTTTCTTCTTTTTCCACATTTCTGTTTACTGATATTTATATTACAGCAGTTCCTAGAGGTCCTAAGTGATAGCATGCTCCTACTGAACTAGGCATCATAAAAAATAAATACAGCAAAATAAAACATATTGAGAGGGTCTACAAACAGTCAACAATTAAACCAGACAAGACAGGGAGAAACATCTACATCGTACTCATTTTGCTACATACGCACGAAGACCAACATATTTGGCCCTCCTTTATCACATGCTTAAGTCAGTGGAAATATATACCTGGAAAGAAGGTACTAATACAGGGCTAGATTAAAAAAATAATAATAATTAAAAAATTAGTTGGAATTTAGGTAACAAAGTGCAACCAAATGATCCACTTGTGGATCATCCATGTGATAGCAAGCTGGGGTAACAACACTGGCCACTGAGGCACACACAGCCTGACCATACAGTAGTGCAATTCTTTGCACTGTTCCTCTTGCTGGGTACATTCTGGTCAGAACTTTTGTCCCTTCTAATATTTTCCAACCACAGTAAGTAGAAAAATGCATCTCTGGCCATTTCGGTTATAGAGAACACAAAAGCAAGCCCCCACAAAAAGGCTCAGAAGGCAGAGGGAAACAAAAAGTGCAAGCCTCCCCAAACTATTACTTCCAGAACATCTTCACGTTTCGTCAGCCAGTCTCTCCGGGCTGCTGGGGGCTGATCCACCGTACTGGAAAGCCTGAGGCTGACTCTGTAACACAGGCAAAACTCCTGCCAGAGCACAAGGCACGGACACCCATGCATTGCCTGAGCCTGTGCACTGGCCTGGTTTTGCAAGTTTCTCATATTTAAGTTTCTATGTACTAATGGTTATCAAATGGGTGGCTGTTTATTTTATAAAGGAAAGCCTACCCTGTGGAGCTGGTAGTTTAAGTATTTTAAACAAACATTACCTCCAAACTCTAAAACGGTGCATTTGCCAGGGCTTTTATACACATTCAGATGCATAGGAAAAAATAAATAGGAAGGAGAATAATTTAAGCCTTGTCATTGATAGAGTTTCATCTCTGAACTTTAGCACCTGATGCTTTTTAATCAGTTGTGGCCTGTCATCTTGGCAGAATCAAAAAATATTCTGCCAGGATTTTAATCAGAGATAAGCACCAACTGTATCTATAGAGTAAACTCTGATTCGCTGCACAAATTTCAGGTTGTGCAAAAACCTCTTGATCTACAGAAGGATGAGACATTCAGTGTTGATGCAGGACTGAAAGGCCCCGATGTGCAGTGAAAACAAATGCCTGCCCTCTTACAGGCCTGGTGCACATAGCACCCATTTGCTGATGAGTTGCATTGATTCTGTGAAGTGTCCCATGAAATGTGCCTTCAGAGCAGCAAAAAACCACCCTGAAAGAGGACAACCACTGTGAAAGCTACAGAACCTTCTTTGTGTCTTTGCTCTTCCCTTCAAACCGATGTCTTAGCCATGAACACACACAGCAGGATGGAGGGAAGCCGTGGTTATTCACTAGATCTTGCGGTCGCTTCCCTCATTCACCTGGCTCTGTATCTGTATTCTGAAATTTCAGAGCAAAATTCACACCTTTAAACCACCTACCACACATCAGGCAGACTCTTATGGCAGCAAGATGCTGGATTAGCAGTTACAGGTGACCAATACAGATCTCTCTCTCTCACAGGGGGTGAGAGGAGAAGTCTTTTCTGAAAGTTTCAAGATAAAATAAGAAGCTGGTTCAAAAATAATTAAGTTTTATTTGGACTTCCCCTCCCTGCCTTTTTCACATTCTTTCTAAATTATCTAAATAGGGGTAGGAAAGGAAAAGGGGGAAAATTCCACAATAAAAGGAGGAAAAAGCCACATAATAACGTCTCTAAGGTATGCTCAAAAGCAGTCCATGCATATGCAGCCTACAAAGTTTGAGCTTTCTAGCTGTCTCCGCTTGCTCATTCACAGAGCTGCCATCTGTGCGATTTTCTCCGTGCACTTCAAGCACACACTGCGACTAGAGATGTTGAACTTTACTCTCTCCCCACCCTTGTGGAAAATTGGATTTTCAATTAGAGGAAAATGTCTATTTTCCCTGAATATAGTAATTACATTTTTTCCCCTAGTCACAAAGCTCATTTAGGAAAGTTTTACCTGAATGTTTTTGTTTGCCCAAACAGGGGCAGGAGGAGATAAGTGTGGGCAAGGAGGAAGTTTTTTCTACATTTATGTTTTGGAATAAAGGGCTGGATTTCCTGAAAATGTTGAGATAAGGAGTGTGGCAAAGTCTGCAAATTACACTGAAAAATTAAATCAAATAAGTATGTTCATGCTCAGTGAACATGGTCCATGGTACAAGCCAGCCCATTCTTCTCCTCCCTGAACTCAGATGTAATTCTCCAGCTGACTCAAACAAGACCATTTCTGCTCTGAATTGCTGGATGGTATCTAATGCAGACCTCCACTGATTTCATATTTCATCCATATGACCCCTTCCTGAAGGCAGCCCGAGTCACAAGCTGAGCCTCCATTGTAAAAAACAGAATCACCAGGTGCTTTCAATTCAGGAGCAAGAAGCCCAACTCAGCTCCACTATTGCAAAGAGTAACCTTCTCACAGACTGCAACGAGAGCAAAACCAGTCCCTCTGGTGCTATATATGGTTGTATATATGACAGAGATGGGAACAAAAGGTTCAGTCCAGACCACTTAACTAACAGGCCTAGTCTGAATCCAACTTTTACTTAAGGCTAAAGTACTACAAATACAACAAGGGCAACAGGGGCTTGTTTCTGAAAACACATAAAGTTACTTACAGGTTGGGCAGGCTTCACCATAAACCACGGCTGGTGCAGCTGTGCAAAATACAGAGGCAATTTTCATCTGTTATTTTATATCCAAGGGGAACCTGTCCCAGTGGCAACCATCTGATGTTCCTAGGTATCAATCTTGTGTTCAGGACTTACCCCTGTTCACAGATTAACTAGATTTATGTTTCATAGATAATTCCATTAGTAGGGTTTTTTATCAATGTTTTTCTCACATGGGTCCTGAAACTTTCTGCATATGTTCCACCACAGCTAACAAATGTGTTTTGGGAAGCAGACACTGCAGATATGGTCAGGACATAATGAGCTGTAAGAGGTAAAAGAGAGGTGGTAGCTAGGAGAAAGGAAGATGGGGAATTCAAGCAATTCAGAGTGTGAGCCAGAGAGTCATTGAATCCAGCAGGCTGTGGATAAAACTTATGCTAAGGTTAGACATGTATCTTTTCACACTACAAATAAATGGGACAGAACTGATCCTTTCTTTCTTCTTTACACTGAGAGGAGAGGGGACACAGGAAAAACAGGACTAAGTGCAAGCAAACATATATGGAAGAGCCCTTGAAAGATGTCTGAGGGATGGAGTCATGATAGGAAGAAAAATGGCATGGTCCTGCAAGAAGATAAAGAAATAGTGCAGGCAGCTTGGCTGGATTGGCTCAGCAATGAGGATCCAGTAACCAGAGACAACCATCAAAAGGGGAGGAAATACGCATCCTTTGGTAGCTAAGCCCTTCGCTGGAGCCATCTGCCAGCGGCACTGCTGGTGCAGACAGAGCTGCCCCGAACGATGCTTTCTAAACCTCTGTGTGCTCTGCAGTGCTGGGAGCACAGAGCTGAACCTACCTCCCTGCATCCCAACTCAAACCCCAGGGGAAAGGAGACAGACTGGCCCCTCTTCAGCTGTTTACTTATCAGTAGATATAATGAAATAATCTGCTGCTGCTAGCCTTTCTGAGTACCAGTTCTAGAAAACCTATCCTGAGCTTGCAGCAATGTTTGTGTCCTGTTCCCCACCCCCTGTCCCAAAAAAGGGGAAAAAAATCCAACTGGAAATGAACTTTAAATAAGGCTTAAAAGCATGGCAGCCTAGAAGTGCTTAGGAAACATTCCTTTCCTTGTCCCCAGGAAACGCTTTTAAAGGAATAGCCATTGTCAGCACTTTACGCTTGAACAAAAAGTTCATGGTAAGATTGAAAAATATTAGAGTTTTGAAAGTTTTTCAGTAAACTGCACTTAATTTTGAAAGGGGAAAAAACTGTCACAGACTATATTATGAGGAAAAACATCCTCCCTATTAAAAAGAACGATTACTTCAGGCAGAAAAAGCCCTCAGAAATGAAGCAAGTTACATCCGACCTGCTCCACCGTGCATACTGCTAAACCTTACCCATTCCATTTCCACCTGCACGTGGGCTTTGCTTCCTCTTTCACACTCACCCCTCAGATGTGGAAATAATAAAGGAGAAATGAGACACCGCTATTGTTTTCTAAACCATACCAGCTTCTTCTGAATTTATTGTCAAGACCTATTTTTTGGCAGGGATAACAAGAAAGGTCAAACTGGAACACAGCTGCAGGTGTGCAGCTACAATCCACACCACTGCTTTGTGTAGTGATGAATGAAAACATGTTTGGTTTTTTTTTTTAAACTCTGCCTAACAATCCAGGGGCTCTTTTATCTCTCCTTGAGGGACGTTGGAGGGGAGCTGCTCAGCTGCTGCTCTATCGGATACATTTGGTCCTGCTGACTTCAGGGCTGGGAAGCTTTATATTACAGCTGATCTGTAAATCTGGTATTTTCTCCTTTAGTTTTCATGCATCTTTGCATATGGCGTTGGAAAAGCAAATAAGAAAAAAATAATCTGAAATCAAAACCAAGTTAGCACTGAAAGAAGACTAGAATAAGATTTTGATATTTTCATTATTACAAGAATACAGAGAAGCTCTTTATGTGAAGGGAATGCTCAGCAACAAAAACAGTGCAAGTGCTGTGAGGTGTGCAGAAATACTGACACTTTCACTAAAAAAAAAGACACTGATTTAGGACTTACACTTTTTTTTAATCATGCATTCAAGCTGGTGTCTGACTTCATGCCTTACAGTTCCCATTTGTGAGTGGAGCAGAACTTTCACTGAACGTTTCGGAAATTTGTTATTTCGGGGAGGAAGGACCTGAAATCCAGCAAGAAGGTGGGACACGATTCTGCCTGCATTGCTGGGGGGACAGCAGAGACCTAAGAAAATCTAGTCTTGTATGATTCATTTTGTAACTGCAGAAATATGTGTTTCCTTTCCACTGTTGCCTCTCAATGTCACCATTACACAAAGGTTCTTGAAATAAATTTGCTCCCAACAGTTCCCACTTCGACACCGAAACAAGTGACTTCATCACAAGAATTCAACTTTTGGGTGGGGAGAAAACACACCCCTCAGCTCTCCCAGAAAGCAATGTGAACTTCTGCCATGTTCTTGAGCTGGTGAATAGCACTGAACACTTTAGAAAATGCAGGCTATTTTATTTATTTGCTTCAACAGGAACACAAGTCAGAAAATTCACCTCTTTTTGTCTGCCTCAAAAGCCTGAAACTCAGATTGAAAGCAACCAAGGGCACAGCTGTGCTGCTGGAGCACACATCTTTGAGCTGGTTCTGCCAATGCCCAAACTAGAAACTGCAGTAAGGCCAGCACAGTCACTTTTCAGGAGGATCAGCAGCCCCAGGATGACACTTAAGCAAACAACGGGGTTTTGCCACTGACCTTGAGCTGAAAATACTTATGGCTGCTCACCTAATTGACTGACAGTTGGGGCAACACCGTGATGTTGTCTTTGACTACTGAAGTAATTAGGTCCAGTACCTTAAAAAGCATGTAATCTCTAACCAGCTTGGCAGCTCAACACCTTTTGATGATGAAGAAATCCAAGTCTCTTTGCAAATCTTACCCAGCATCTTGACTTCAGGCTCCAGCTCTGGAAAATCTTGCCCTCAAAGCAAAATCACATCCTGGAAATATTCCAAGTAGGTGTACCTCAAGCTTCTTTCTAGAAAAGCCAACCTGTAAGCATAAATAGGCCAGCTCTGCCCAAACTATTAGGCCAATGACTTCAACACAACTACAAGTAGCAGTATCCAAAATATATACTAAATATATAACACAGAGACTGGACTGTGCTGTGCCTTTGCTACAAAGTCCTACAATCATGGCAATTTTGTAAGTATTAGAAATATACTTTTAAGAGCCTCTAGGTTCCAGTACTCATCACTACGGTCTAAGCACAAATGTTGTCTCTTAGTTATTTAAATAACCCTTGTTCCTGAAGCATTAATGTCCTCAGAAGCTACCACACCTTTTTTTGGCTGGGGAACCAAGGCACAGACTTGTGATTTGTCCAAGGCCATATAAAAAGATATTAATAGTGGAAATTTATGTCATGGCCAACATCTGGTGTAGATTATTTACAAATAAGTTGGCCCTCTAAAAAAAAAAAAATAATAGTTTTTAAGTTTGTTTACACAGTTGCCACATGTTGTTTCCACTATTTTATTAAGAGCACATGGAGCCATGCTTCCAAACAGCAGCATTAAAAATAGACTAGGATTCACGGTGGATGAAATTCAAGCTTTGGTTTTGATAAGCATCCAGAAGTTAGGATTAGCCAAACTTCTTTGGTCAGCCAAGAATTTATAAGACAGACATTTATCATGGAAAGCTAGAGTACAAGAAACCTGAACAGAAGCAAGGCATAGTCTTCCAGCCAAATCCATCTAGATGGCATGGGCTGCCAAGGCTCAACATACAGGACGCCTTACAGGAGTGATAGGAAATCATCAGCTACACACACCGGAGTTAGAACGGAGCATAGTATCCAGGTCAACATAAAGGGAGATGGATGGTTTCCTTTGGGAAGCTGTCCTCGACAGGAACTCCAGTTCCCACGTACTGCTGTCAGGCCTTGGTCAGCCTTTAACCACTGTTGCCTGTAAAGCCTGACTTTGCACGGTCATCACAGACTCTACACTGGGTAAACTCTTGGCTTGCTGAAATCAGCGTCAGCACTGCTGACAGCATCACAACAACCGTAAAAATCATCCAATTGGACACCAAGAGTTTTGTAGACTTGTACAGAACAGTATGTTACTGATATCTTGCCACCAAAAGGCAGGAAGGACAATGAAAAATGTCTAAGCAGTTTGATCTGAAGAATTCAAAGAAGGTCAAGTGTGCTTTATTACAGACCAGTTGTTTGCACCAAAACTGGCTTGCCTGACCGAAGATTTTATGTCTGGTAATGACACCTCCTGATGATGGCTGGAACGAAATGTTTTCTAAAAGCCCCCAAAGTGGGTTGCATGAGAATACCCTGGAACTGGCAAAAATACACAGTGTCCTAAATTAAAACATAACTATAAGCCTAAATAAAGAGATGTGGTTAGTGGCTGTCTGCTCATCCCCTCTTTGTTGGCTCATCTCAGCTTACAGGTTATTACAGAGAGAAGCCTTTCTTCCCTCCTGCAGCCAGGAGCATGGCAGTGGTCTCGGACAGGTTCAGAGGAGCAGCTGCCAGCTTTTCTCCAACAGCAGCAGACCCTGTAAATCTCACCCACGGTGCCAGAGTACACAGGACAGACAGGGCAGATGGGGATGTCAGATAAGGAGTTGTCTTTTATACCAGCACTAAATTTTCCCTGTGAAATAGCCTAGCTTGTGGATATGTCAGAGGAGGAGCTGAAAAACTACTAGCCTACCAGGGAGTGATTTCCGAGATGTCTGGCTCTTTGTTTCGCTTCAATTCATTGCATAGGTAAACCCCCAAAAAAGCTAACTAAGAATGTTCACTGCTTATACTGGGTTAGGTTGTATATTGTCATCTGAAGACATTGGCCAGGTTACAGAAGGAATAAAAGGGGGTGCACCCAGTATTAAGGAATTCATCAAAAATCGCAGATTAAAAGAACAAGAGCATGTCAAAACAGAACAGAACTCCAGCCACATGGTATCTGCCAAAACCAGGACTCTACAGGAAGGAGATCATAACCGGAGAGCTTTTCTGAGCACGAGCGGGTGACCTTTGCACAACTGCACAGACAGGACGCTTGCACATCGATTTTCCATTTGATTTTTAAACGGACAGTAAAGGGCAGATGTGCAAATACTGACTTAGAACGTAGGTAAAACGTTGCTTAACCCAAACCTTGCTGTGTACAATTTCTGGAGAAGACTAACTACCTGTCTGCACATCTGTAAGAAATGCGTGAGTTTACCTTGGAACCACAACCCTCTGTTCAGAAGCCTGGTACTAAGATGTACTGAAACAGCTTGCTGTCTTTTTAGGACTCTGGCTAACATTTAATCCTGCCAGGCTTCTGCAGACCTGGAAATGGTTGGACCTGTTTCTGTCACAGCCAGGAAGGATTACTGCAATTCTTTCTCCTGAGTCTTAATATTTTTACAGAAATTTCAGTTCAAAACAAAGCCGAAGACCTTACGTGAGCGGAATATCTGGCACTTTAAAGAACAAGGCAGACTCACCCACTGCAAAATCAAAATACTGATGCCAGACTTCAGCCAGATGCTGCTCTGAAATATCTAATCAACTGGGAAAGAAACTCTCATAACCACCTTCCCTTGTTACTCTGTACCCTCAGATGAATTAGGAGACAGGTCTAACACCAATTATTGAGATCTTCGGTACCTGGCACAGCCTCTCCTTCTGTGACTGTTCTCCACCCCGTACCCATTTCTCTTCCATCATCACCATCCACATCATGGCAAATCTTTCTGCTTCCATCTGTTGTCCAGGTTTATCTGCTGCAGTTCCTGCTCCACCACACCGTGGCCAAACCCATACCAGCTTGTGTGTTAAGTGATCAAACTGGTGTAAGTCAGCATTGCTCAGAGGAGTCAGAGCAACAACTTCATCAACACCTGCTGAAGTTGAGGCCACTTGTTTGCAAAAGGGGCTTGCTGGCAAAACGGGGCCAGGCTTTGAGTTTCAAGTTATAGAAAGTGTTAACTTTTCAAAAATTAGTGTAACTTAATTCCCCCCCCGATGATCTGTGATCTCATGAGCAGGCAAATCTGTTCAATGCGGTGAGGATAAGGACAAATGATTTTTCCTTCACCTGCTCTTATGCCTCACCACAAAGGTACAGATGTCCCCATCGTTCTCAAGGCCTGCAGTACAAAATCAAAGAAGAGGGGAAGTTAAAGCTCTGTTTATGAGGAGCTTAAATTTGTTATAAACATTGGTTCTGACACCTGGCATCATTTAAGCAAACAGGTGAATATCACTCATTGAAAAATAATGGGCTTGAGTCTCCACTCAGCTATAATGGATTTACACTGTTATAACTCTGAACAGACCTACGGGATGTTTATGCCCTACAAATAAACAGAAGTAGCTTTTATTTCAGCAAAATACAATCTGTTTCACCTTAATGATCGATGTTTCCACTACTGAAAGAAATCTTAGTCATACTTGGCTAACTCCAGTATTAGTCAATAATGACTTTTGGAGTATTCAGCCAATCTTCTGGGAAAAACAATATTATATATGTGTTTTCCCAAGGCAAAAATATCAGACCAGCTGACATAAATTAGCATAGCTCCATTGACAACAGTCACATAAATTACAAATTTTGCAATAGAAAAAAAAGCAAACTATAGTACTGTTATAGGAGACAATATTGACATTTCAATTAGCATATTATCCTAANGACGTGCCCAAAAGGTGTCCATGGACAAGACCTTCGCTGGCATCACCCAGAAGAAACTCTGAATGAATTCACACAAGCTGAGAATCTCATTCAAAAGATTGGCCATCATTTCTCTGTTTGTTTTATCCTCTTTACTTTGACCTAGTCTGACCCAGAATTTGCTCTTCCTTTCACCAGTGAACCTCCTGTTACACCATGCTGCTGGACTGGGAGGAATTTCATAGCCTCTCCACAGGCAGTGGTAACATCACCCTCTCTGCAGAGCTGAAACTCCCGTGACT
>VYZW01062965.1:0-23341 GCA_013401315.1 Balaeniceps rex
TATGTTTTTCTCTATTTAAAATGGAAAAGTTACTGAGAAATAACATACGGGACAAGTCTTAAGAGAAATAGAGGAATATTTTTTTTTTCTAAAATGAGTCAATACTCAGTCAATTATGTTGTGAAGAGATTGGAACTACTATAGACTTTGATCTGAAAACTCTATTTGTGAACAAGATTTTGATAAGAATTTATGATGGATTTTTTTCTTTTCTTCTCACACTTATTTTTATCACTCCTTAGGAGAAATTACATTTAGAGAAGAGAAAAACCTAATTATAAGAGCTTCTAGCTTCAGGAGTGAAAAATGCTTTAACCGTTCTGAGTTATGATTAGATTCTGCTGCGCCTACATGATACATCAGTGCCATGCCGATGCCTTTTTCCTATCAAAGTGATTATACCAGAGACAACTGATTTCTTCTGACTGCAGTATTTCCATATGTAACCCAGACATTGAAAATCCCATCTACACCAAAGACTTAATAGACTGACTCATTCATAACCACAGACAGCAGGCATTAGATGCAAATACTTCCTCCACAGTTCTATTTATAGATTTACATGGGTTTGAGGAAATTGGATGGCAAGCACAGAATCTGTACTGCAGTTTCTTGAATTTCTGTTCTAGAGACATCAATATGTGATATAAGTAATTAGTGGCACACAACAATTATCAAGTTTGTGCTTGTGTGCCATTTCATGCCCAACAATAGCATCAAATTAAGACTGAATATTTGATTGTTGAAGTAACAGTTATTCACATCCCTTTAAGATGTGATGTGTCATCGGTTGAGTCATAAAATCCTTGTGTTTTTACATCTATTTTCTACATTGAAAATTATTGAAATTATTTGTGTCAGGGTGGTGGTGGTATTGTTATTTTGTAAGTCACTGAAATGAAGTTTATCTGTGACTGTTTGTTGAGTTTTTTATTGTAGCTCGTCCCTGTAACACCTGGGACAAACATCTTGCACACAAAATAGGAAGATCTTACACGGACCTTAAAATAATTCAAATACTCTTGACAGTTCCAGAAGTCTACTGGTTATTTTTCGCTTTGTTTTCATAGGGCAGGGAGGCAGGGTTGTCACATGGTGGTAATAAATGTAGTACTTGAATTGTGAGTGTTACTGATGTTGGCAAGGCTTTTTCAAAGAAGGCTGTGCAACATTTTCTAAAAATGGTCAGGTCTAGCTCTGCTGCTGTCCTCTGACAAAGGCTTTGCTTTGTCCCCTGCACACAAGAGTATTGGTAATGGTGCTAACAACAATGAATCCACCTTGGTTTGTTGTATAGTCTCCCTAAAGATCACAGTGCTAGTGCTTTGCTAATATATTTATTGGTTTTCTTCAAAGATTCTGTAGCTGCTTATCCTGAGGTGGAAGAGATTCAAGGTAGCCACTGACACCAAACTTCCCAGGTCAGTTTTAAGTTCCATGTAAAGATTATGTATGGGTTTTGGTGAATGTCTTTATACTGCAGAATTCTTGCAGCTCTGTCAGCTTCATAAAGCCATTAATGGAAGAATATATTTTCAAGGTTGTCTACTCTGTGTCCTTCTCTTCTGATATTTCAGTCTGCATGCCAAGTGATTTACGCTATAGCAGTAGCTGCCAAATACCTGTCTTTTGTACCAAGTGGTGTCTTTTTCTGTGTTTGTTAGTTACCAGCAAATTGTGAAGGAATGAAAAATACCTCTCATATGAGGTCTTTTGCTGTTTATGCAAAAGTTCATAGCAACTTCCCCTGCCACTTTGTTTCCATGTTTTTGCTACCTGTGTCCCCTTTCCTGCATCCAGTTCTCACTGTAGCGTTGTAAAAGCTGCTTGGTGTGCCAGGACTGCTACCCATCTGTTGGTAGCAGCTGGGTAGTATGGCATGTGATCACCAGTCCTTTCCCCAGTGACTCTCTCCTAATGTTCAGTTCTGGTCTGAGTTTCTTAAAGAACTTCACTGTCAGCAGCTCATTGTCACTGGCACATTTCACATATGGGCCAAGAGCTTTCTTCTGCAAAGGTTTACAGATGGGCTCAGCTTAACATACGTGAGTAGTCCTGCTGTAGTCAATGAGACCTCTTATGTACATGAAGTGCCTGTATAAGCTTTTGAAGAAGGTTACTTAAAAAATTATCTGAATAAACATGTTTTTATACACAACATTTGTCTTTGTAAGGACTGCTGCTGTGAGGGAGCTTAACCGGCTCCTGTTGCTTACTGTAAGACACCCAGCATTATCTGTCTGCTCTTTCACACAGATCTTTGTCTTGTCCACCCATGCAGATAAGTGAGATGTGCCCCCTTGCTGTTCAGATATTTCAGTGAGATCTGAAAGGTGGATGGACATTGTTAAGAGCTATTATCAGGTCACGCATACTATGGACACCCATGCCCACAGGTTTGGGGGATTTCTAGGCAATTGCACCTATCCATCCCATGTTAAAAAGGTAGCATTCTGCTAACACATGTGATCAGTAGCACTGTCCTACCCGATGCCCAGTGTCCCCAGTTAGTTTGCAAAAGGATAAATATGAGTATCTTCTGTCCCATTTTTTCTTGGGAACCAGTGCGGTTTTGTTCAGATTTAGTTCTCTTCCAATTCTTTCCCCTACAAAAGTTTTGTAACCCTTAACTTATTCAAAGATAATTTGGTCCTTCTTCCAGTCAAATCCTCATTTTTTCCTTTTGCTTTGGAAAAAATGTTAATGTCACCTAAGCAGGGCCAAATATGATTATTGTCTGCTCAAATAGTAAGCAGAATGGATTGGATAAACCTGTCCAACTTACCATTTCTGGAGCAGAATATTCTTTCCAGACCAGACATAATAGCAAACAAATCACTTTGTGATGAAAATGTGGGCAAGCATTGGTGACCCCTAGTTCTGTGTTTGGGTCAGTAAGGTTTTCAAGGAAACCCCTGTGGTTTGCTTGGTCCTATTATTGCAGATCGTGCTGTTAATGCATCTATAAAAATATCTGTTAATAGTAATGATGAAGAGTGAGAGCATAACTCTCCTCCAGTGCTTTCAAATATTTATCATACTCTTACGCATCTGCTGAAACACATTCCCAGAAGCCTTTAATTTTAACATATTATTGGCAGAAATCCATTTGTTGCCTCCTTTTGCTGCCTCTAACACCATTTATTAGTGCTTTTATGCATTTCGTCTTTATGCATAGCTAAGAAGTGTCCACAAATATTTTCAGGCCTAACCTAAGATGGCTCACTGCTAAAAAACCTAAAAGCTACAGGTAACACATTAGGATAAGTAAGGAGGAAAGAGAGAGGGAACCAACAGTAAGCCAATGTTACAGGCAGAGAAACTGAAGTTGCTGTCCCAATAGCAGTGTAGCAGCGTAACTAAGTCTCACTTTGGGCTGTTGCTGTTCATGTTTGTCTCTGCTGGCAAACCAACAATCCTCTCTTTACTCTAGCTCTAATGTTTGTCCAGCCTTGCTTTGGGCTGTTTCAGTGCCTTAAAGCTATAGAAAACTAACCTGAAAAGCAAGGAGGGGAGAACAAAACCCTTTCATATGGCTTTTCATACTGAAATTGCTCAGCCAGGGACAGAGCTGAGACAGGGAGGATGGCAGGACTGAGGCAGCCAGCAGGCAGATCAGCTTTAGGAACTCCTGCCTCAGGCAGAAAGGAGATTAGATAGCTTGTCCCTTATCAAGTCTGTGACAGGGCCAAGAATGAATCAAAAGCTGAGTCCAAGCTCAGTGCCTAACACATAGAAATAACTCGCCTCTTGATTTTTCCATTTAGTGTTCTTTTTCACTAATCGGTTTGACATTTGAATACGTAACTGTGCCCAAGAAAAGTATTTTATTTCTTTCTCTCTTTTGTTTTAATTTGTAAACAGCTTTGCATGGTTTTATTTTTATTTGTGTATGTACATCTTGGAAACTTAGATTACAAAATAAGACAGGAATACAGGTGTTCAGATTAAAAATGCAGTGTGTCAGTTTTCAGGCACACAAAAGACAGCTTGGCTTTAAAGATATTTTCATAATGTGAGAAAAATAAGATTAAAATATGTAATAAAAATGGTATAAAAACTGGATGTGTTTCAGTTTAAAAGGGCTATTTTTTTCAATAGAGAAAGCTTATGTTCAAATACACATACAGTTTTGTATGGCCAAAAGTGTAGATGCACCACATAAATGGTTATATATCAAAGGAATCATGCTATATAATATACTTGTGCAAAAGAAAATGCTATCACTAGAAAGCTGATAATAAATGGCTGTCTGGACTGTTTAAAAAATGGTGGTCTAGACTTCAAAAATATGTTAATTGAAACAGGTCTTTTTTTTAAAATACAGAAAAACATGTAAGAAATAGAGTTGGCATTTACTTGCAAACAATGCTAAAAAGTATTCCAAGTTAAGTGATTTAGAAGAAATGGCTCTGGATTATGTGGCTATCAGAGTAATAAAAGGAGAATACTAATTAGCATGCCAAATCTTTAATACCGTACCAATCCAATTCTCTCCTTTGATAATTCTTTATTGTAGCCATAGTAACAAAAGAAGGAAACTTAAGTCACCCAGGCATCTGCAGTTCCTTTTATTTTCCTTAAATAAGTCTTAATTTCTCTATCTAAGAAGCTCTGTTTTCTACTTGTAGCACTTGTAATTATACTTTCCTACATTTAAATATGACAGAATATCCTTAGGCATTAATTCCTTCCTACATAGCTCATGTAGATTTCATTTTAAAAGGCTTGCTTTTGCTTTCATTATTTTATGAAGAGGCCTTCAAAATAAGCTGCAGTATTCAGAATTTAAATATATATATATAAAAAATAAAAGTACTTACCTGGAGTAGAATAGTTATTTTGAGGGATGTACTTTTAGAAATAGTTTAAAAGATTTTCATGCTAAAGCAAAAGAAAGTTAAAGAAGGTAGTGATTATAAAGCTCCAAGAAAGGTCTTAAAATGTATAATGAATCATAGATTAATTCAGGCTGGAAATGGCCCCAGGAGGTCTCTAGTCCAACCTGCTGCACAAAGCCGTCAGTCTTGAGGTCAGCCCAGGCTGCTCAGGGCTTGATCCAGTTGGGTCTTGAAAGCCTCCAAGGCTGGAGACTGCACAGCTTCTCCGGGCAGCCTGTTCCACTGCTTGACTACCGTCATAGTGAAAGAGTATTTTCCTATTTCCAGTGGGACCTCCCCTGTTTCAGTTTATGCCTGTCGTATCTCACCCTCCTGCCATGGACTGTTGTGGCTTTGTCTTCTTGCTAAACTTACCATAGGCACTGGGGGGATGCTGTTGGGTGCCCCTGAAGCCATCCCTTCTCCCAGCTGAACAAACCTCAGCCTCTCCTCACAGGACACCTGCACACCTGCTCCAGCCCCTAACCATCTTGGCAACCCTCCACTGAACTTGCTCCAGTTTATCAATGTCTTCCCTTTCTGTTCAAGAGGCCCAAAACTGGACACAGTATCCTAGATATGGTCTAGCAAGTGCTAAGTAAAGGGAATAGACAGTTCCCTTGGAACCTTGTATGTTCCTGATAATACAGCCCCAAACACTGCTGCCTTTCATTACTGCCAGAGCGTGTTCATCTTTAGCTTATAGTCCACTAGGGTCTGCTCTACAGAGCTGCTCCACAGCTAGTCAGTCCCCAGCTTGTACCAGTGCAAGGGTTTCATCCATTCAAGGTGCACAACCATTTGTGCTTGCTTTGTTTCTTATGGTTCCTGTCAGCCCATTCCTCCAGCCTGCCCAGGTGCTTCTGGATGGCAGCCATGCCTTCAAGTGGATTGACTGCATGCACCAGTTAGATGTCATCTGAAAGTTCAATAAAGGTGAACTTTGACCTCTTCTCCAGGTCACTGAAAAAGATATTAGACAAGGGAGGTCCTAAGGTAAACCCCTGAAAAAATCATAATTGGCCTCCAGGTAGAGCACGAACCATTAACCACCCACCGTTTGGGCCTCAGGGCCCAGACAGGTTTTCACCCATCCAGTAGACCACCCATCCAGACCCACCACCCATAATGTTCCAACTCAGATACCAGGATGCTGTGGGAAAGGAAAGAGTACTTCTAGATATCTTTTTGACCAGAATCCATATTTCTGAACTACTGAAAAAACTCTTTACTAAATGATACTCCAATATTTTTAAGTCACAGATCTATAAATATTTACTCTGATAAAAGTAATTTCATTTTTTTGCACATTGTATGTAATGCAGTTTGTTGATTTTTACACAGTGAATAGTGTAGTGTTTCTTCTCTTTCTGTCTAGTATAGCAATGAGAGTGAGAAATATTCAGCAGAACAGTGCTCAAAGACAATGTCATTATCATAGTTTAAAACTACCATAACAAATGCATCATCCTCATATTGATCATAGTTGTTTTAAGAATGATTTATGTTAAAATCTATTTATTTTGTTCCTATCATAGTCTGTGAAACTGTGTAGGTGTGTAGAACAGAAGAGGTTGGAGAATGGGAGTTTTGGTTGGGAGAACCTGAGCAGTTCTTGAGATGGGAGCCCAAGAGTATTTGATATGAGAGGCAGGATGGGTATTCCAAGATATAAAGAGACATCTCTCCTCCTTGTCTTCTTGATGGGTGGCATCCCTAGCTGATTTGGTGTCAAGGATGCACAGAACTGTGTTCCTATTAGATTTCAGGAAGCATCTCCATCCTTATACAATTTCCTTCACCACCACAGTTAAAGGTACTTGCAGTTGTGACCCGGAGCCAGGCTGCAGCAAGTGGCCCAAGAGCCAGCTTTCTCAGTGCAGACAAATAGATTTGGGTCACTGGAGGCTGTCATACATTCATCCTGAGCAGCTTGTGCAATGTGCTTGTTTTAGAGCAGGTGACTGGAAACTTGGAAAACATCCTCTCCCCCCCTGTCCCTCCACCCCCAAAAGGGCCGGTATCTGCATATCTGAGTTGTGTAGGTTCAGCAGCATCCCACAAACAACTAAGAAGCACAAGAAATGCTGCTGCCCACTCTTCAGAGATCCAAGCTCACCAGTCTCAGATTTCAACCACCCCAAATATTTGGCTGCAGCAAGCCACAGTGAAATCCCCAGGAGAGGGATTTCTGAACATTGGCCATGCTTTCTTTAATATGTCTCTATTCTCCTTTTTTCAGGAGTATTTTCTACATTTGGACCACTGTTTTCCTCTCAAAGCTTTTCTTTCTTTTCACATGATATATGTTACTACCTGAAATGCTTTTCTTTTCTAACCAAACACTGCAATTGAGGGAACATAGCGTACTGAACCTGGCACTGTTTATGTCAAAATTAAGGAATGCAAAATTACATGAGAAATATAGGTATATCAATTTAAAAAATCCTCAGTTTGAGATAAAAATTTCTTTATATGAAAAGCCCTAAACATAAAATCTCTCACTGGCAGCTTAAGAATTGTATCAAAAGAAAAATATCAATTTACCATTTAAATAACACACAAGTATTTATGTGTGTGTTTGTTTCTTTTTTAAGGTAGAGAATCACTTCATTATTCTTCCTTAACACGACTACCAATCTTATCTTTTACTTCCTCAGAAAGCTTTCAAGATGTTGGGACTGACCATTTTCACAGTGAAGTCCACATAAAAGGTTATGGAGCAGATCATCTTGAGTGCCATCACCCAGTATGTACAGGACAACCAGGTGATCAGGCCCAGTCAGCATGGGTTTATGAAATGCATGTCCTGCTTGACTAACCTGATCTCCTTCTATGACAAGGTAGACTGCTTAGTGGATGAGGGAAAGGCTGTGGATATTGTCTACCTAGACTTTAGTAAAGCCTTCGACATCGTTTCCCACAACATTCTCCTGGAAAAACTGGCTGCTCATGGCTTGGACAGGCATACTCTTTGCTGGGTAAAAAACTGGCTGGGTGGCCTGGCCCAAAGAGTGGTGGTGAATGGAGTTAAATCCAGTTGGCAAATGGTCACAAGTGGTGTTCCCCAGGGGTCAGTAGTGGGGCCAGTTCTGTTTAATATCTTTATCAATGATCTGGATGAGGGGATCGAGTGTGCCCTCAGTAACTTTGCAGATGACACCAAGCTGGGCAGGAATGTTGATCTGCTTGAGGGAAGCAAGGCTCTACAGAGGGATCTGGACAGGCTGGATTGATAGGTCGAAGCTGATTGTATGAGGTTCAACAAAGCTAAGTGCCAGGTCCTGCACTTGGGTCACAACAACCCCATGGAATGCTACAGGTCTGGGGAAAAGTGGCTGGAAAGCTGCCCGGCGGGAAAAGATCCGGGGGTGTTGGTCGACAGCAGTCTGAATATTAGCCAACAGTGTGCCCAAGTGGCCAAGAAGGCCAACAGCATCCTGGCTTGTATCAGAAATACTGTGGCCAGCAGGACTAGGGAAGTGATCGTCCCCTTGTACTCAGCACTGGTGAGGCCACACCTNCATCTCCATCCTTATACAATTTCCTTCACCACCACAGTTAAAGGTACTTGCAGTTGTGACCCGGAGCCAGGCTGCAGCAAGTGGCCCAAGAGCCAGCTTTCTCAGTGCAGACAAATAGATTTGGGTCACTGGAGGCTGTCATACATTCATCCTGAGCAGCTTGTGCAATGTGCTTGTTTTAGAGCAGGTGACTGGAAACTTGGAAAACATCCTCTCCCCCCCTGTCCCTCCACCCCCAAAAGGGCCGGTATCTGCATATCTGAGTTGTGTAGGTTCAGCAGCATCCCACAAACAACTAAGAAGCACAAGAAATGCTGCTGCCCACTCTTCAGAGATCCAAGCTCACCAGTCTCAGATTTCAACCACCCCAAATATTTGGCTGCAGCAAGCCACAGTGAAATCCCCAGGAGAGGGATTTCTGAACATTGGCCATGCTTTCTTTAATATGTCTCTATTCTCCTTTTTTCAGGAGTATTTTCTACATTTGGACCACTGTTTTCCTCTCAAAGCTTTTCTTTCTTTTCACATGATATATGTTACTACCTGAAATGCTTTTCTTTTCTAACCAAACACTGCAATTGAGGGAACATAGCGTACTGAACCTGGCACTGTTTATGTCAAAATTAAGGAATGCAAAATTACATGAGAAATATAGGTATATCAATTTAAAAAATCCTCAGTTTGAGATAAAAATTTCTTTATATGAAAAGCCCTAAACATAAAATCTCTCACTGGCAGCTTAAGAATTGTATCAAAAGAAAAATATCAATTTACCATTTAAATAACACACAAGTATTTATGTGTGTGTTTGTTTCTTTTTTAAGGTAGAGAATCACTTCATTATTCTTCCTTAACACGACTACCAATCTTATCTTTTACTTCCTCAGAAAGCTTTCAAGATGTTGGGACTGACCATTTTCACAGTGAAGTCCACATAAAAGGTTATGGAGCAGATCATCTTGAGTGCCATCACCCAGTATGTACAGGACAACCAGGTGATCAGGCCCAGTCAGCATGGGTTTATGAAATGCATGTCCTGCTTGACTAACCTGATCTCCTTCTATGACAAGGTAGACTGCTTAGTGGATGAGGGAAAGGCTGTGGATATTGTCTACCTAGACTTTAGTAAAGCCTTCGACATCGTTTCCCACAACATTCTCCTGGAAAAACTGGCTGCTCATGGCTTGGACAGGCATACTCTTTGCTGGGTAAAAAACTGGCTGGGTGGCCTGGCCCAAAGAGTGGTGGTGAATGGAGTTAAATCCAGTTGGCAAATGGTCACAAGTGGTGTTCCCCAGGGGTCAGTAGTGGGGCCAGTTCTGTTTAATATCTTTATCAATGCTCTGGATGAGGGGATCGAGTGTGCCCTCAGTAACTTTGCAGATGACACCAAGCTGCGCAGGAATGTTGATCTGCTTGAGGGAAGCAAGGCTCTACAGAGGGATCTGGACAGGCTGGATTGATAGGTCGAAGCTGATTGTATGAGGTTCAACAAAGCTAAGTGCCAGGTCCTGCACTTGGGTCACAACAACCCCATGGAATGCTACAGGTCTGGGGAAAAGTGGCTGGAAAGCTGCCCGGCGGGAAAAGATCCGGGGGTGTTGGTCGACAGCAGTCTGAATATTAGCCAACAGTGTGCCCAAGTGGCCAAGAAGGCCAACAGCATCCTGGCTTGTATCAGAAATACTGTGGCCAGCAGGACTAGGGAAGTGATCGTCCCCTTGTACTCAGCACTGGTGAGGCCACACCTTGAATACTGTGTTCAGTTTTGGGTCCCTCACTACAAGAAAGACATTGAGGTGCTGGAGCGTGTCCAAAGAAGGGCAATAAAGCTGGTGAAGGGTCTAGAGCACAAGTCCTATGAGGAGCGGCTGAGGGAACTGGGATTGTTTAGCCTGGAGAAGAGGAAGCTGAGGGGAGACCTTGTTGCTCTCTGCAACTACCTGAAAGGAGGTTGTAGCAAGGTGGGTGTTGGTCTCTTCTCACAAGTAACAAGTGATAGGACAAGAGGCAATGGCCTCAAGTTGCACCAGGGGAGGTTTAGATTGGATATTAGAAAAAATTTCTTCACCAAAAGGGTTGTGAAGCATTGGAACAGGCTGCCCAGGGAAGTGGTTGAGTCACCATCCCTGGAGGTATTTAAAGGACACGTAGGCGTGGTGTAGGCATGGTGCTTGGGGACAAGGTTTAGTGATGGACTTGGGAGTGCTAGGTTAACAGTTGGACTTGATGATCATAAAGGTCTTTTGCAACCTAAATGATTCTATGATTCTATGAAATACTTTCACTGAGCCTTCTGTAGTGTTTCAGGCCTTCTCCTGTAAATCGCTAGACAGAGTCTGTTTAGACTTTAGACATTGCAGAAGCCTGTATTGCTCCTTCTTTTCCATTCTTTGCTCACTTCTGACAGGTTGCTCTCTTATGCACCACCATCTTCTGCAGTGTAATTGTGTAGTTCTTTCCTCTGAGTTATTTAAAATCATCTGAAATTTTCCTCCTTAAAATTTTGAATTATTTTTACCAGGATTTTCCAACATATAAATAAACTGAAGAAAATCAAGAAAGAACAAATCTGGAAGAACAAAGGTACCTAATACTTGCTTTAAGGCTCTGCGTTCCGAACTGCAGCCTTTATAACTCCCCTAAGCGGCCACGAAACTTTAGAGCCTCCTGAATCCTTTACTTGTGCATTTTTCTGAGCCCTCAGCGTGTTACCATGCTGGCACGGCTGTCCAGCTTCTCAAGTGGAGCAGGCTTAGGTGGAGCTGGGTTGGAGGGAGTGCAGACTGAACCGGCAGCGGTCTTTAGCCACAGTATTTCCTGAAGGCTTTAAATTCTTTTTTCCTGGGCATCCCAGAACTAGCTTAGTGTGGAGTGGCCCAGCCGTAATTTACATTTAAGCCTAATTTGGATTCATGAGGAAGGCATTCCTCAGTCTGTTTCACCTGAGGGGCTCTATCCAGCTGGCATACTCTTAGCATGACTAATAATGCAGGCTGTGCATGAAGTACAGCAGCAGAAGGAGGTGATGGGAGTCCTCATTCATTCCTCCAACAGCAGTATGAGTAGGCGATGTGGGCAGCCTGGGTTCAATCTCTGCCTGGCAGAAGGGGTTTATGTCCACTTTTCACCCCAATCTTACACTTAAAAGCTATTCTTACATGCCTTTCTTCTGTGAAACAGCTCTGCATTTTAAATGAATACGTACTTATTTCCATAAGTAAGTGGAAGGAGGTGGGGAGGAGTGTGCACAGAATTTGTGCCAGAACAGTTATGTTGTTTTGGTGTCCCGGGGCAGTTAGAGCTCTCGCCTGGGAAAAGGAGAGGGCTGACTTCTAGTCCTTGCTAGTGGTTATTTAAAAGCTTTAGCTGATGACTGATTAACAAAAAATTCATGAACGTTAGCCTCCTGGCTGTTGTAAATCTCAACTGGATGCCTAATGCTACTCACAGGTTGAAGAGGAATGGGATGTACCTGCCTTGGTAGGAAGTGTACTTGCCTGCTTGCCTCTCTCCCTCCTTCCCACTAACAGGTCTTTTATGTCTTTTTCTGGATTTAGACCCTGAATTTAGGTTTCAGTCCTTGCATTCCCAAACTATACTGGTACCAAAGAGCATAAAATGAGATTTACCTAAGGCACAGAACCCAGCATATGCATTTAAAAAGCTTTGTGTGCTCACAACTGGCTATTACAGTGGTATTTGAAAATGAGCAAAAATGGATGTGATTATGCACATTCGACAGCAGTGTGTACAGAGCATGCAAAGAAGAACAGGTCTTGTGGCTTGTGTGTCTCATTCAGAATGCAAAGCAGTGAATAGGAGAGGCTAAATCAAGATAATTTGGACACTTCATAGTGTTTGCATGCCATTTGGTAGAATCACTTTTCTTAAGACTTTTTAATGTAAGTGTTCTTGAAAAGTGAAAGGCACTTAAATTACTGATATGTGTATAAATGTAAATTTTTGCTTGAGAGAATGTGTGTGCGCATGTGTTTTTTTAAATGTTGTTTCATAAACTTACTAAAGATGTATATTCAGTACACGGAAGATAAAAGAAGTGCCTAATCTTTATAACTTTCCTGGTATAAAACTTGAACCAGTAAGATATTATTGCAAAGCAACTACATCATAAAAAAAATTGTAGGGGTTAGAGTAGCATTAATCTAGCACTCTGAATAAGGGCTAGCTCAAGTTACTTTTTACACTGCTCAGAGCGTTATCTAATCTTTATACCATTGACTTCAGATATAGTTGGGATGGGTGTTTGGCAGTTGATAGGCTACACAACACAGTGGCAAGCTAAGGGCAGATTTTTGTGCTGTTTGTGCATGGCAAAGTCAGTATATGATCTAGAATATTAGTGTTGCGATGAGACAAACATCAGGGACAGAGATAACATTTTTAAAAGGCACTTTTTTTCATTAAAGTGGGACTACACATGTGAAAAACTCAAACATAGGGGATATCTGTAGGGTGTAACAGGGTAATTTAACCAATAGGTTATTTCTAATCAGGTTAAAGCAGAAAAGCTGTAAATTGTAAGGCAACTGAGGGGAGGATCAAGATATTGAGAGATTAAGATTTATCACCAAAGTATATTTTCACAGATCTGAAAGAAACAGAGAGGTCCTTTTTTCACTTGTAACACCACTGTAAAAATATCTAAGACAGTCCATTTACTAGATTATCTTGAAACTTCAGAAACTTGAAAGCGTGTTATATGGGAAGTGTAGTACTGCATAAGCCCTCAGACTTCAGCCAGCAAAATAAAAGGGAAATTTAATACCCCAATAGTATTAACATTGTATTTACAGCTGCTGCTGCTGCCCACATGAAAAAATGTTTCCCAGGGGCTGAGATCAAAGGTACTGCCACAGTGTGACATACTATGGGACTACGCTATAATAATTTTACAGATTTAACAGATTGTTTCCAATGAAAATGTGTGTGATATAAACTGCAGGTGTTCATAGAGAATGAAGGATCAAAACTTGTTTTGTTTTGTTTTGTTTTTTTTTAAATACAGGTTAAATTTTAAATTAGCTACTTGTTTCAGCTGTGCAACAGGCTCATGTTTGATCCTAGAATAGTACCTCCTTTATCTATAATTTTCAAGGAACACATATAATCCAAATACCCTAGAATTTTGGTGGGACCATGAATCCTGTGTAACTACTAGCCTACTCCTTCATATCAAACGAATAGGCTGCTGGCAGTTTGTTGTCTGTGTTTGCTGTGTTTTTTTAAAATTAGTTTTCGTAATGCTGTTAGATACCTTATACATAAGGAAGTTTATATGCAAGTGGAAGGTTCTTTATTAAAATTGAGGCAAAACCTCCATAGTGATTGTGTTTTGCAGAATGTCTTAGCTGGAGGAAACTGGGCTGTCCCTCTTTGTTTTATTTTGTCACCCTGATATAGATGAGGGAAGCATCCTATCCAAAAGGACTTAGAAATGGCAGCAGCCTACTTGCCAGATGCTGTGGGTACGTCATCAGAATGGTGCGCAGGCATTTAGGCTCCTGACTCTATTAAGTTAATGGGAGTCAGGCAGTTCAACCTCCATATACCATGTTCCAAACATATCCATTGAAGTCTGGCAAACAAGCCCTGAGGCTTCCTTGTAAAAGTCTTTGAAACTGCTGCTCTTCTCCTGTAAGATTTGTGATGAAAAACAAGCCAGAAAGCTGCCCACTATATAAAGCTTTCCATGCAAAAGCTGTGCCTGAATATAGGTAGGTCTGATGTTTTTGTCATACTACTAAAATCAAAGCACTGTGAGGGGGAGAAGGGTGATATGAAAGGTGTCTCCTTCCCATGGGCAACAAATTGGCTGGCTTTGTAGATGCATCTTCAGGCAGGTATTTTCTTTATATATTATATTGAAAGCTGCTGAAAAACACCTGAACCGGGCACCACAGTTCACGTCACCAGCCCTTACAAAGCATTGCTGATTTATTGTGTTGTTCTGGTCTGGTGCAAAGTGGCTGTACAGCCAGTTTATCTCTATTCTGGGAGTGTGAAAGGATATTCATGCATTACAGAAGGCTGACCATAAAAATCACCCTTTCAGTTCCTGTCTCAGTAGGGAGAATGACTGCATCCCTGCTGCCCCAATTATTTGAGGAACAGGAATTGGGGGAACTGCCCTTACAGCAGCTGATCGTCTGGTTACCCATGAGAGGAGAAGACTCAGGCACATCTGGGAATAGGGCCCCAGGGAGCTCATTCTTCATGCTTTCTGCCATGTGTGGTCTTATCTACAGTAAAGTCTGAAGGTAATATTTATTCCCACATAGATATTGCAACAGGATCACAGATGGTGCAAAAATGGTTTCTGGAATGCAAATAAAAAGGGGCAGAAAGCCAGCCTCCATTGCTTTCTTACTTGCATCACTGTAAGTTTCAGATAATATTACTGCCATCATCAGAGCTACTCACTGTGAAGCTCCTTGGGAGAAAAGAGTCAAGGTCTTTCATACTTCCAAAGACACCTCAAATTCCTTGATTCTTCAAATGGATAAGTGACGATAGATGGTTCCAGGTTAAGCCAGTTTGTAGTTACTTTCATGCATGCTCGGAATCACCAAGTTTTTACCAGTGGCCTATTTTTTCACTTCCTGTATTCCTGCAGCTGTGTGGTCCCCTGAAGACTGGGCTGCCTTCCACAAGCCATAAACCAACTTGAGGACTGCCCTGATTTAGGCTTTGTTTAAAATTCGCCTTGACTGCAGTCACTGGCCAGAAGTGCAGCAGTGCCGGGTGCCAAAAAGCAGCCATATCACAACTAAGAACCTGCCCCCAAATGGCCTGATTTTAATCAGGTACAGTGCAAGATATGCCAGGTAACAGATTTCCTGTTAGGAGAACTTGTTCAATTTTTTGTGGTAGCACGGAGGATATTTCACTGTTTACTTCTTTGTCCTCGTTAATACAAAGTAGCTTGCAGAGAAAATATGTGTCTGGATAACTGAACTTCATGCTTCAGTGTATAATGTGATCCCTTCAGAGAAATAGGTCTCTCCTCACATGCTGCCTGTGCCATTGCACAAGCAACTGTGTGCAGTGTTGTGTGTGCTGAGACCGGAGCCAGCAAGAGTAAGTTAACTAGACATTTCATGCTACTCACTGGCTGCAGCAGGGAGCTGGAGGATAGAAGAGAGTGAACGTGGAAAGGTCCGTGTGGCACACTGTGTCCCTTGCCACCATGGTAGGCCACGTTTCTACCTCTGCTACCCTAACCTGCAGGGTCTGTTTGTCTGTCTGTCACTCAAAATGGGCTTTATTTGCTTCACCAGCAATTTTACTCTCTCGAGAAGTACCGTGTCTCCACAAGGAAGATATTACCACTCTTTCACATTTAAATAGTCATTCTATTTTTAACTTCTTCATTTTTTTCTTGACTCAACACATAAGTTGTAGTTTATATTTTTCTGCTGCTTCATGCTTTTTTCTGGCTCCTACAAGACATGTGGTGAACTAATATTTCAATGAATAATATTTTTAATTCTTCAGGAAACCAATTAAGCATTTTTCAGAGGCCTCTAAGCTTTACATGTGGCTTTCAAGGACGGTGCATACCTTTCTATGTATGTTTTAGAAGTGTAAGCTTTCTCTTCCAGGATAAATAAAATGCAATTCAAAAAAACCCAAACAAACACTTTATCGGCAAGAGCAACCACAGTGAAAGTATTTACCTGATTTCCTAACATTAGGATGACTGAAATTAAATGGAACCTCATACAAACTTAAAAATTAAAAATTATAAAGCTAAGAATGGACTTGATTTGTTTATGCTGTTTTTCAGCAAACTGTGATTATTCAGCTGAGAGATAGTAGTATGATTTTAAGATTGCTTTCAAAACAAATTTGCTTTATTTTTGCTAAGGATATTGGTTGGCAAGGTGTACAGACACAAAATAATACTAATATTTGGATCCTGCATCAGAGAATGTGATGAAAAGCCACCCGTGGGCATATGTCACGTGTTGAACCAATTCCTAGTCAGAGATGGCAAATGTTACAGTCTGACCCCAACTAGCAAGATTAATTTTTCATTCAATCGCTCA
The DNA here is from genome assembly GCA_013401315.1 of Balaeniceps rex. Lineage (NCBI taxonomy): Eukaryota > Metazoa > Chordata > Aves > Pelecaniformes > Balaenicipitidae > Balaeniceps > Balaeniceps rex. The sequence continues at coordinate 16,477 of VYZW01062965.1, forward strand.
CAGAGAGGTATGATGACAACAGAGATTTTAAAATCATGTTTTCCTCAAAATATAGCACTCCCTAAACTGTGGATCACATGTTTATCTCAGCATTTTTTCTTGATAAACCTTCACACTGTCATCACCTTGCCTTACAGGCTACTCAGATCTTCTATTTGGTTCTGCAAGATTTTGTATTGTTTTCAGAAGGCTTTCAGCTGTCTTTTTTAATTTGGTTACGGGCATATTGAAAAGGTGAAGGAATTTCCACTGGCTGAGTGAACCCAGATTTTTAATTCTTTGAGAATAAGTACTCTGCTTACTCTGCTGGATAGGTTTATTCTGCTTGATTATAGGGGGAGGGTTTCAGAAATGCAGAACTGTGTTCTGCATATGGTTTTCTGGATGTCCAGTTTGGCTTATTGACTAAGAGTTGGGAAAAGGTCAAGATCCTGTGATCAAAATGAAATCCTGCTGTTTATTTATGCTAAGCAGAAATTCATTGCTATAATAAGATTAAAAAATAATTGAAAATCTGAAGTAAAAGTTAAAAGATTCCCATGTTCTTAAAATCTTAACAACGATTGCAAGAAAAAAAATCCAAACTATCTGCTTTTTCTTTCTGGCAACATACAGTAACAACATGAAATACAGTTATAGTATTCAATAAGAGTTCTAGTTTTTAATTTTGTTTCTTGCATCAGTTCTATTTCAAGTTACTACAACTGATATTTATACAAACCGATTTTTTTTTCCTTGAAAATCAGCTTGATTGTTTTGCTTTACTGTTTTATCCTGATGAAGCAGAAATTTTCTTGTGTCAGATGTTTCACTTTGCAAAACTGTATGACCTTACAGCTTTCATAAGAATAACAAACCGGGTTAATTTACCAAAGTTGGAAAATGCAGAATAATGTCATTTTAACTACATTTCAGCAACTATATCTTTCAAACAGAAAATTGAACCATCAATCAATGCCAAAAATTTGTCATAAAAATATGCATCTTCTGCACTTCTTAGCACCTATGAAACTAATAGTTATTAATTCCACCGTTTCTAAGCTGAAAATGCACCTATTTGCATTACAATTACTGGTTAATATATGGTATAAGAGTTAATGGATCTGAACTTCATCTCAGTTTTAAGTACAGGAATATTAAGCCATAGATACACTAATTTAATGAAAAGTTGGCAGTTTGGCATTGGGATTTTCTAATATATAAATGACATTTGGCTCAAGATTGCATTAAACTCTTAAAACAGGCATACCTGGTAGCCATACACAAAGACATGAGGAATGTGTAAGTGAACTGCAAATGGAGAAGGGAAATGGTAATACTGTTTGACAAAACAGTTTACAAAATGTAAGGTAAGAGGATTATATGAAGTATTTGTCTTTCTGTCAATAATTCATTTGTGAAACAGAAAACCCCCCTCCCCAATTCTTATTTTAAGACTTGCTTGTTACATATTTTCAGGATTTGCAAGATATAAAAAAGTGTAACTATTATGTAAATCATTTCATTGTCTGTGTAGTAAAAAAATGTCATGGATAAATCTTATCATATCTCTGATAGCTAAGAATGTTTGTATGTCTATTTTATGCAGTTCATATTTCCCCTTACCCATACTAATTGGAAAAAGAAATTAAGTAACACCAGGTTTTCCACCTGTGGCCGACTCCAGAGGAGACCTGAGAGGGATTAAAGATGGTCCAAGTATTCATCAAAAAGTAAAAAATCCTCTTTCTGTGGCAGCTAAACTTGAATTTGCAACACCTGCCTGCCCCCTGCCAGGTGTTCCTTAGGGCCCTGCAGGTCTGTATCCATGCTGGGCTGGGCTGCCTTGGTCCGGGGGATGCGAGCAGCTGGCCTCTTTGGCTTCTCTGGAGTCTGGGCATTGGCTACGCAGCTCCTGGCAGTCCTGCTGACCTGTTGCACGCACACGGGGAGTGCCTTCAGGCACTGACAAAATCTCAGAAGGGCTAAATTTCTTACGAAATGATTCATATCACTGCAGGGGGGAGCTGTGTGTCACTTTTTGGTTGGTTTTGGATTTTTTTTTAAAGCAAAGGTGATGCCAGAACTGGTGCCCACCTGATCTAATAGTAATTAACATACTAATCTAGAAAGAAAAGCCATTGAAACTCACTGTCTATGCTATCCTCTCCCCCACTCCTTTGTAGCAGTATATCTTTTGGAGGCCTGCTCTTTTAAAGGCAGCCAGACAGAGGCAGGTGGGAGTTCTGGAGTAGTTATTCAGCTGTTGGATGCAATTACATTTTGCTGCTGCTCCTCAGCTGATAACAATTGCAAACACTTGTTGTGCTTTCTGCTCATGCAATTTCTGCAAGCTGAGCCCTCGGCATGCATTTTAGTGTGCTTGCACTAGCGCAGAGGTCTGAACTTCACATTCCTCTTTTCCTTTGTGTTCCTGTAGCAGCAACATGTTCTTGTTTGAAGAAGCATGCTGTTGAAGTGTGATCTCTGTTGTCACAAAGGGTAAGATTATACCTTGAAGTAAGAAAATTTGAGGTGCATAGAAGGCTAGGAAAAAACACACTAGACTATGAATATTTTAAAGTATTCATGTGGCTTCTGAGAAAATTAAGAGATGATTTCATGGCTTTGTAGTTTTTATGTCTAATGGGTGCTGGGACAGAAAGAATACTAGTGTTAGACTTAAGGGCAATCTGCTTGTGACCTGTATCAAAAGTCGGCAACTGCTTGTGCGCAGCTATGTATCTCTCTGGCTTTTTGTTTTGTCTCCGTGTGTCCCATATCTGAGTGATCTGTGTCTATGGCAATTTTGAAAAGAATGTTCTGTGGCCAAGATCCAGAAAGTTTTGAAATGGCAATTTTGAAACTGCAGCAGCCTCCAGTTGCCCTTAAGGAAGAAGCACTGTGAGAGATAGAAAGGTACTGTTTCCTGACACTCCTTTTCCAACCTCCTTTATTGGGTTTCATCAAATTTAATAAATCCAATGTCAGTGAATGTGATAATCTGGCAAGTATAGCTAATCAGATACTTAATGGGATACAGAGCTGTGTTTAAATTCAGTTCTGTTCCCCAGACACAAACCACAGATACTTGTTTTAAAAGAACAAACTAATTGTTCCCACAAAATGTGGCTGCAGTATATCCATCCCATCAGCAGCTTGTACCCCTCATAAGCCTCTCGGAAGGAAAACATTGTTGGAACAATAAGCTCTTAAAAGGAAAATAAAAATCTAGTTAGAGGTCAGAGTATTTGCTCAGGTTTTGGGAAACTAAGGCTGAAGTCCCTTCTCTAATGGAAAGGTTTGAACCCTACTTAATTACCTCCAGTGGGAATGTTTTAAGCCATGGAGTGGAAAAGTGTTCTGCGATGGAGTGCTCTCCGTTTTGCTTGTGGAATTGTTCAATTAGCTATTTAAATGATGGCATGTTTAATGTAAAATACAAAGCATGGTTGGCCAGTTGTCCCTATCCAGAATAAATGTTCTAACTCTTAGGTTATGCAGTTACATTTGGACTCTGGACCCAATTTTCTAACATTGACTGTAAGATGACTTATGATCTCTTTCTTTCTCACTCTCACTGACCTGGGAAGTAATTTTTCCACACAAGCAGAGTTACTGCTGCGGAGAAAGATGCTATAGAGACCTGTAAACCTGTAGAGTTTACTTTTCATGTCCTATCACCTTCAGCAGAGATGGGAATTTAAAGCCATGTTTTGTTCCTTGCTCAGGTGCTGCTGGGGTAGAGGAGACCCTTCCCTTCTCTCCCAGATAGATGGGATTTAGAGTGGGGATTGGTGGGGTTTTTCTGAAGAACACAAATAAAAATGATAAGAAAAAAAAGAACTCTTCATAGGTTGAGAAACCCTGGCAAGGAAGAGGATCACCTCCTTTGCAGATCCTGGCAGGGCTTGGGTCTATGCTCTTTGTTTAGCTCTGCAAAGGTTTGGGCAGTTATGGACAAGTCCAGAAGCAAATCTTTCCCTTTGTGCAGAAAGTGCCTCAGCCACCTGCTTAACCCCTTCAGGAAATATAAGTACCTCAGAGGGTAGGTGAGAGCCAAGCAAGAGTTCTGAGAATGAAACGTTAAGACTGATGTATTCAAGTTGCCTGAATACCTTTATGCTAACTCTAATCTGTCATCACTAACTGTGGTTTTCTAAAATGAGGCAAATACATAAGAGCGGATGAGCAAAACACTGTTTCTGCAAACATTTACTCCTTTACTATTGCCAGGAGCCTCATATGCTCCATAGGGATTTTTCATGTTAGTTACTGGTTAAGCATAGGAACAAGTGTAGTGGTTTGGAGCTTATAAATGCATGGCTATTTCTAAGCTGCTCCTGTTCTACAAGCAAAGTACTTCTATCTCCATGGATTTGATGTGCCATGTTGTGTACAGCATTGAGTACTCGGAATGATTTGTCTGACAGTGTTTCAGAAGAAAGTAATCAATCGCCAACTGAAACTGCAAATGGGTGCTTGTTTAAGTTTAGTCATTTCAATCCCTGTCTTCAGGTTTATCTACAGATTCATATGTTATATCAGGCATAATAAAACCCCATTTTTTAAGTGTGTAAAATGTCATCATGTTTTGGACACCATAGCAATATTACAAGGGTGCCAAGAAAAACTATTTACAAGCATTATTTTAATACCATTTAAATGAGACAAAATAACTTGGTAAAAATTGTTTTTCTAAAGAAGAAAATGTTTTGGTTCTCTCATATCAAAATCTGGAAAAATACTTCATTTTAAATATTTAAAGGCAGTACTTCAAATCCAAGAATTAAATTACTAAAAGTAAATTCATAAGGCATGATTTTTTTAAATGGTGGGTAATTAAGATAATACCTATTTCCAAGTGAGTGGAAAGAAAAATGAGTTTTGCTGACTTAGTACTTCTCGCAATCGTTTCAACCCACCTGTACGTTAGTATGTTTGTAATTTCCTGGGCTGTTATTCCCTTTCAATGGTCAAAGTAGGTGCAAAACTATAGGTTTTTTTCCTGTTTTTAACATCAGTTGCAAAGTTGGTGCATACATCTGTATTTTACTAAAAAGAATATAAGGACTGTGCTTGTTCAATCTGCTTCCTGAGCAAGCATCTCTCCTCTGCTATATAGATGTTTTTACATTTGCCTTCTATTGCTTTTCCAACCAAAGGAGTTTGGGGGTGGGAGGGGCGGAAATCTAACTCTTTGAAACAGCAGGGTGATGAAGCGGGGTGTGATTTGCCCTCCACCCCCATGCTCTATTCAACCATAATGATACGGTTATATATTGTTTGGAGCCAACATCAACATTACAATAATATGTATGAAAAGTTGTCTGAGATCTTATGTGACACTATTATGATTTTTATTAGGATGAAAAAGAGAAATTTATTGCCGCCTTTTACAAAATCTTGCGTGGGTACAGTGTATCCATTCAGTGATGTATGCTATTTATAATCTAACTTCAGATGCTTTTGCAATAGTAGAATAACACACAGTTTGAAAACCACCCAAAGTAGTTTCAATTCCTTTTTACTTACTTTTACCTTGCTTTAATTAGAAAGTGTCGAAATGCATGAGAAGAGAGAAAGCACTATTAATCTTCTAACTTTTAAGATAGTGCTGGGGTCAACTGATATGTCTAATGCTGTCCTCTCCTGAATGCAAGCATTTGGCAGTGCCAAAGGCCTGGGCAACTCAAAAGAACAGATAAATAGTGGATGAACTTGGCTGAAAATACAAGTAAGATTTTTTTTTTTTTTTTTTGGCCAAGCCAACAAAAAACCCAGGGGCAACCCTAAAGCCGAAGACNTTTTTGAATGAAAATCCATGATCAATCTGTCTATGCATGGTAACAACATAAAGGTGCAAAAGTGATGTTGAAATATATTTGCAGCAAATGTGATTAGATTTTAGTGAGTTGACTTATTTGTCCCTGGCTTATCTGACTTTCTTATTGTTTAGTATTTCTTCCCTGCCTGCAATATTTCCTTTGTTAATTGGATGCTTGCTTTTTAATAATAAACTGCATGATACTGTCCTTGATAGTTGACTAGTTACCATGACCATGTTTTCTTTGGACTTTTAAATACAGAATTCCTGTTCTTTACTTACGTGAATGAGGGGAGGAAAAAATTCCCTGTGTTTCAGCACAAAGCTACCAGTGTGGGAAAGTAGGCAGGGAGTGCAGTGCTGGTGCATTGGGCTGCTGCTTCTGTGGTCCCCTGTTCCAGGATTGTGTGCCATGTATAGTATCATCTCCAGTATGTGGCTTCAAGTAGCCAAAGCTCCATGCAAATATACTGATCAAAAACAGGTGTGAGTGGAAATGGAAGACCACTCCAGCTTCTGCAGCAAGTATAATTTTGTGGTCTATTGTGAACTACGCTGGCTATATTTGATAACTGCGGTATTTATAATAAAGGGCTAGGATGGTGTTTTCTGTGCTCTGGACTGTGAGGCTGTGGTACGTGGCCTTCACAACTATGTTAAACAAAATAACAGTTATGGATTCACAAGTACTGGACTTAGTGTGGCCATGTGGTTTCCCTGACTTGCTCACGTGCCTGCTGGTCTATAGGAGATGCTGAATGGTTAGGCTAAACAAGGAAAATGTGGTTAGTCTGTTGGTAGCTTCAGGGATGCGACACTCAAGAATAACAATCCTGATGAATTTCAGTCCCATTGAAGTGAAAAGGGATCTTGCTGCACCTTGTTGTTTTTATAGAGCTTAAATATCACTTATTTTCTTTCCTTGCCTTCTCTTTCTTCTTGCCAAGATATGTAGGCCCTATATTAGCAGTCAGGATGAGGAATAAGGGTGATGATTTCCACAAAAACACAATGAGATGTCTTTAGTTTGGCACAAAATATGCTTCTCTTTTTCCCCAG
>VYZW01062970.1:5364-22542 GCA_013401315.1 Balaeniceps rex
CTGGGAGGCTGGGAAACTCCCCAGCATAGTATGTGGGGTAAAGAGACAGATACTTCATTCCTCTAATTATTTTTATAAAAATTGACACTAAGAATGCAATTCACCAATAACTTAAACACTTGTTTAAGTGCATACATTTGTTCCCATTCAACAAAGCACGCACACTTTTAAAAAGCATCTCACATCCCTTGATAGAGGCACGAGACAAGATACCACAGAAAATAGGTTATTAAAAGCATAACAACTGTATTTATGGCTGTCACTGCCACATCAGTGATGTTTGCACCGTGTAACATTGTGAAGATTACCCTTCTATGACCACTTTCAAAGAGAGGCATTGCATAGCAGTTTCTCACCAAGAGGAGACTGACTATAAATTGTTTGTGTATTTTAGTTTACCCCAGTGAAATCAAGCTGTAATTTCAAGAGTAACTAACTTACCTCAGAATTCAACAGAATTTAACAAATTAAAGTTGCAGAACGGTAGCATAAGCCAGCTATCTGAGCAACTGTAAGAGTGAGACCTAGAGGAAAGCGCATTGCCCAGCTATTAGATATGAAAGGCTACCCTGACCAGATAGCTATTCTTCTCAAGGCAATGAGTAATCTCTGAACTCCAGGGCTGGAAGCAATGTTCTGCATTTGAAATAGCCAGATTCAACCATTCTTGCTGCTTTCTTTCATCTTCCCCACAGAACAATCCCATTTTGATAACAGTGAAGCGACATGCTTGGTGCACTGATAAGCATGTCAAGATGAAACCACTGACTTACTTATATCAGTTTGTTGCTCACAAAACACTGAGGCTGCTTAATGCTCAGGAATGTATCTGTCTTCTCTGGATGTCAGTAGCAATTAAATTTTCAGATGACTTACCTAGAGAAGTCTTAACAGGCACTATTGCAGATAAACTTTATTGTGTCTGGAAAAAATTTCAGTCTAGGGTGAACCAATAATTCTGATGTCTTGCCTACCATGTTCGGAGCTCTTTCAGGGAAATAAAATTGTGGTCATCTGGAAGATGAAGGAGCTAACCTTTGCTGCCATCATTTTGTATAGAAAGGCTACAAAAAAACCCCCCAAACAGTTCCCAAAATAAGGAGCTGTGCCAGATGCATGTAGCGGCACTGAACTATGAAAATTGATTATACTTTCATTGAGGTCAGGAAGTAAGACTATTTGCAATGAGAAATTTTTAAGAACTGCTGATTTGATATTTGTACATTACCTCAGAAAAGCTGTTTTTAAGGTTTTACTGTGGAATATAGGAGTTGCAAAGTGGAAACAGTTTGGAAGAAGAAAACTGATGCAGTAACTATTTCCATCTGAAATCCAAAGGACCCGTTGGTACAGAAAGCCACGTTAATATAACACAAGTACCACTGCTGAGAGAATTTCCATTCCAAAAAAGCTAAAAATAAATCATGTAGGTACTCATGTAAGACTATTCCTGAATTAGGTGCTAGGAAAATCTTAAAATTTTTGCACATCTCCGTGTAAAATTCTACATTAAAAATCCTATTTCTCCATCTTTTCTGAGAAAGACTATTTAAAGGTGAAAAAACAACTACAATAACTTTGCATTTTTACTATTTAGAGACAGTAATGTTTTCAGTTCCTTACCCGACCCATCTCTAAATCCTGAATGAAAGAAAAAAAAAGACATAACTGAAGCCCTTATAATGAATTTTTGCATTTCCAGCATCAAGAAAACTAAATTGCAAGCTAGGATGAACGCTAAATGGCATTACAGATTAGGATGCAATAACTACACATAACTATCTGGTATAAATAGCCCTACTCTAAAATTATGAAGCAATCCTCACCTGATGCAAATATCACAAAACTCATTAAAATGGAGAATTGTCCCCTTGCAAATTTAATTTTAAAAACAGATTCCCTAAGCCATACTCCAAATTATTTTAACTTTAAGTAGAAGTGAGCTTCTGAGAAATCCCTTCATACTCTAGACTGAACTGCTTATCTGAAGACAATTAAAAGGTCTTCCCTCCATCTGCAACTAAGCTCCAATTCTAAATGCCAGCTTATTAACCAGGGAAGCATTTTTTCCCCCTAATTATTGCTAGTATTCTTGATCTTAATGTATTAATATCCATTAACAGTAAGAAAGGGAAGCTAGATTTTATTAATGCAGTTTGATGACTACAGGTATTTGTACTCTGCTTTGCAACACCGGCCATATAAGTAACATTTTAACATTCACAGCCTTTGAATTTGGTTGAAAAGTTAGAGTAGATGCACTCTTCCTATTCAGGCTATCTGTGTCATAATATAATGGATTCTAAGGGATAATTCATTGACCTTTGGTACCTTTTTTTTTTTTTATTTCATAGACCCAGCTCTGTGCTATTTTTCAGGCATTATTCCATTTATACATGTAAGCTATTCTAACAACTTACGCCAAAGAATTTTNAATAATACCTGATTCTTTTTGTGAAATCAATTCTTTATTCCTGACCTAATCCAGATGAAATTAGTTAAAATGGATTGCATGTAGATACTGACTATGGAAGTCAAACAGGCATATAAGTCTGTTCATATAATGGGCCGTTTCTTCTTACAGAAATGAAGCTAGCAGAATGTACTTACAGGAAGACCCAAGAAAAATTGCAACCCCCATACTCACATTCCAAATTAATGGGGGGCAGTACTGAACCTCTAATTTTATGCATCACCTAAACTATATGCCAGCTCTTTTATTCTGCTCTACTTTAAACTGATCCATTTTCCTTCCTTTAACTCCTATACACTTGTCTTCTTTCATTCACTTTCATCAAGAATATAATCTTATTCCTCTTATTATCCCATAGTGGATTCACCTCATTCCTCATGTATTTCATGGAAAGAAGGGACTTTTGCCTCGGGTTACTTTATTTTGCACTTAATATTGCTTTAAAATTACATTCTTTTTGCAGCAGGACCAGAAATCTTCATTATAATACAAGCTGTCCCTAGTTCCAGGGACAGTGGGGATTCCAGCCATTTCCAGAATATATTTTTCTGTACGACAGACTCTACTTGTGAATAAAATGGCTCACAGTTACATAATGTGAACGTGTTTATCAAGAACTGAAAATTTCTCTCAGATATCAAATCTACTGGTTCAGATAAAACCCAGAAGTCATCAGAAGAAATACACCATCCTGTTCTAGGGACAGTTCTATACCCCATACTAGATATAACCTGTTTCTTTCCCCCTCAATTTCCCAACATGTATTTGACTAATGCAATAGGAAGGGTATCTTATTATGTGGAGCAGCAGCATTACCTATTTTGACACACCTTATGCCTTTATTTCTGAATTTTCTGTATATTACAGACATTAACGAAGATCATTTCTGCTCCATGACCATGATATAAACTGAAGATGAGGTTGGAGAGAACTTTATGAGGGGGAAAAAAAAAAAAAAATCTAAGAAGAACACATCTCAAACATGTTCAGACTGTTCTGGCTACATTGGCTAAGGAGGCAAGTGAACAGTCAGTTGTGGGTATACCCTTTTATTGACATAACTTTTAATGTTTGGAAGGAAAATAAAACTCTCTAGAATCACAGACTGGCTAAGGTAGGAAGGAACCTCTAGAGGTTGTTTTGTCCAACCTCCCTCCTCAAACAGGGCCATCCAGAACCACTTGTCAAGGACCATGTCCAGGCAGCTTTTCAGTATCACCTAGGAGGGAGACTCCACAGCCTCTCCGTGCAACCTGTTCCAGTGCTCAGTCACCCTCACAGTAAAAAAGTGTTTCCTGATGTTCAGAGGGAACCTCCTGTGTTTCAGTTTGTGCCCATTGCCTCTTGCCCCGTCACTGGGCACTGCTGAAAAGAGCCTGGCTCCCTCTTCTTTGCACCCTGCTTTCAGGTATTTATATACATTGATAAGATCCCCCCCCGAGCTCTCTCTTCTCCAGGCTGAACAGTCCCAGCTCTCTCAGCCTTTTCTCGTAGGAGATGCTCCAGTCCCTTCATCATCTTTGTGGCCCTTCACTGGACTCTCTCTAGTATGTTCATACATCTCTTGTACTGGGAAGCCCAGAACTGAACCCAGTACTCCAGGTGTGGCTTCACCAGTGCTGAGTAGAGGGGAAGGATAACCTCTTGTTGCTGACCCTCCTCTTAACATAGCCCAAAATACCATTAGCCTTCTTCGTGGCAAGGACATGTTGCTGGCTTATGGTCAACTTGGTGTCCACTGTAGCATTAAACTAATTGAAAAAAGAAAAAATCCTACTTTAACCATGTTGTATCAAAACCAACGTATTTGATCATCAAAATCATCAAAAATATCCTGTTGTATAAGTAAAGTTAGAGGCCAGGCAATACTATGAATTATGCCAAAGACATTTCCATTCTCAGACAGAAGCACAGACAGAACACCTTTTCACACATCTTCAGTTCCAATAAGAAAATATTAGATTGTATGTCAAGAAACATATCAAATCTGTAGCTACAGCAGATAAAGAATCTGTATTGCAGAGAAATATTATAGACTGTTTTATATTCAACATGTCCATTGTTACACAAAATTACATATTTTGTACATGTAACATTTTCCCCCCTCTAAATGTCTGTTGTAATTTCAAAACATAGCCCTTAAACAGCCAATAAGTGTCTCAAGAAGGTGAGAAGGCAAAAGAGGAGGCAGAAAGAAAAAAACTGTGACAGAATATAACAAACATTAGAACTGGCTGAAAAACAACAAAGCTGCAATCTACTTCAAAAAAATTAATCAGAGTGTAGCCTGGCATGCCAATTCATCATTCAAATCCTAACATTAGATTATAGAATTAATGAAAATAAATTAACATAACTCATGGTTTCTTCTGATCATAATGAAGTGAAAATACTACTTAATAGAATTTGAATTACGTTACGGAAGACACATTGGATGAGAAAGAGTGGGAAAACACAGATAATAAGCCCAACTACTACAGCAAAGGACACTCAAATAACTCAATGATTTTTTTCCTAATAGAAGAAACCAAAGAATCTTGTAACACTATTGGAAATCAGCTCTATTTCATCAGCTCTAGTTACATACTGGTCTGGATTTCTTTTTCTGAGCATATAGACCTTTCACCACTGTTGTTTAAATTACATATCAATTATCCCATGAATTTATTTGTGACTGAGTTAAAATTCTTAAGGATGTAAACAACTACCAAATAAAAAAAGCGAAATTGGTATTTGTATGAAGGAACTTACCCACTCCTCCACTTAAGAAAGTCTCCTAGAAACTTCCTTATAAAATTCCTTTGACATTTCATTAGGAAAATATTGTGTTGTAAAATTAATTTTTATTAGCTAATGCAGGCAAACGTCTCACACCATTTTTTGTTAGAAACTGTCAATTCATTTTTTTTTTCCAGCTACACACCAATTTTTAAATATCCCAGTAAACAGTAATTACTCAGAGGAATAAAACACAACATATTTCCAACCACGTTTTCATGAAGCCAGCAAAATGTTGGACCTGAAAGCAAAGATCACACACCTTTAAAAATATTAAAGTGCATTACTAGAATATTAAATATTCTTTATTATGGTACAGCAATAGGAAAGTGAGTCCCTTTTCTCTGACATTTTCTCACCCTTATAGCGTGTGTGTGCATGGGCACGTATGTAAGTACTGCAGTTATATTTAATATTCCAGCTTTGTTTTTACAAAACAAAAGTGAAGTTTTTCTCTCAGAGGTGGATACTTTACTCGTTTCTACAGAATTCAAACACTGCTCACATAAAATCAGCAGCAGTAGCAAAAGACTTTCAAATAGAAAGGCAGGAAGACAGGCCCTACTAAAGAGATGAAAAGATATCCTGGCAAAATATCTAGGTGACAAAAGATTGAAAAAACTTTAGACCTCAAATAGTGCAAAAGCAATCCCTTAGGAACGGTCAGTAAATTGGTACTCACAGGTATACAATACTCCACCATTGGGTAATGCAATTTATGCCCCTTAGCAGTTCGGCCAGAAAAGAAACAGCTCTGGCAGACATCATAGTTGAAATGTTTTAAGCTCCGGTACCTATGGGGACATTAAACAAAGTGATTAGAACTTCTTGGGTTTAGTTCTAATATTTACTTGTTATTAAGCCTTACAAGGCAAATTATTCTCCGAAATGGTGTCATCTGCTTTTCAGCAGCAGCAACGCAAGGACACAGTGAGCTTGTTGGGATTAGCTTAGGAAGCACCTTGAAGTGCATGGGTGTGTGCGACCGGGACAGGGCACAGCCAACACTCGTCACAGCTGCAGACCCAGGAGCACCAGTGCCACCACAGCAGCTGCACGGGACACAGGAAACCCGCAGCCCTCTCAGTCTGCTTCACACAACCTTCCTACACTACGCAGGTCACCTCATTGAGTATTTAAAAGAAATTCCTGCCTCCTATAGCCAGATCGAGAGCCAACATCAATCATCTGTTGCCCAAGTTGCTTTGAAGCAGAAAATTTTACAGGCATTATCTTCACAGATGGAGTGTGAAGAGTTTATAATTCTGAAGTTCAAACTGACTTAAAACTATATTGCTTTACTTTTTCTTTTCCTCTCTTTACTATTCAGATGGTATCTAAGAAAAACCACTTATAAACCAGACTGGTTTACTTTTATATGTTTTTACATATACCAGTTAGCTTAAATGTTTTTACATCATTTTGATGCCCAGAAATTCTAAACATGTTTCAGAAAATAAAACTCTTGAGAATTCATGAATTAGAAAAATAATATAAGTTTAAAAATTACATTGAAATATTTACTTTTGGTTTTTAAGAGCACGTGTAGGTATAAACAAGGTAACAAACTTATACAGTATCCCTTGTATTAAATGTAGCCACCAGGAGCATGATATTTTTTTAGCTGAAGCTGACTAAAGCAACAATTCAATTCCAGATTCCACCCACTGTTTTTTATAGTATGGTTGTTCTGACTGGATGAGGTTATATAATTTGTATGAAACTAAAATGAGCTAACTGAACCAAATTGAATAGCTACTGAATAGTTAAAGTTTAAATTGAATTGCTTTCCGAGAGCAGTTTTCACTACCAATCCACATTTTTCCCCTGCCGAGTTTTATGTTTTGTTTTGCAAGACAATATGTGTCTATAAATGCAAAGGTTCACTTTTAAGGATGCTGATGCAACCATTTATAATCTTTACCCAGAGCCTGTGTACTAAATGGCCACATCTACCTTCTGCTAAGATGCTACATGCTTTTGTTGTTGCAGATCTCTAACTTCATTGTAGAAATTATTTAGAATGAGCCATTCTTTTGTTTTCCTTTCTCTTCCTTTCTATCTCTATGCCCTCCTTCTCCACACAAAATATTTCAGTACAGACAAGATTCATCAGCCCCAACTTAGGCAAAAGATATCTCTCAGCTGGAGCTTTGTCACCCTACGCTCCCTCGAGCATTAATTAAGAAAAATAGGAATGTTTAGAGGAATTTCATCTCCTTTTAAGACAGGGAACAAAGTTTGATCAGATTAATTACTTCTGGAAGTACTCACATATCTATATTTACAGTAAAAGAAGAGGGTTGCTAGCTCAATCTTATGAGACTGACTAAAGCCAGCATGCCTAAAGCTAGGTGAGATGAATCTGACCTCAGGATTCATATTATTATCCTTTAAAACAACAGAAAGAAGGAGAAACAGAAAGCACAGGGAACAAAAATTACTCATCTGCCTAGATACCTAAAGAAAAGTCTTAGAATCATTTACAAGAAAGACTGCTTTATAGCGTTCCTAAATAATACACTTGACTTCATGACCACAACAGAGGAAAAAGCCAGTTATGTTTAGCTCTAGTCCCTACTCTTCCCCCCCCCCCCATCATTTCATACACTGGAGCAATCAATTCAGAAATGCATGTTAGCTGTAACAGTACTCACTAAGGGTACCAACTCTCTCGTGTCTCATGATGATAATTCATAGTAAAATCATACAGTTTAGGAGGATAATGGAGAATATCCCTGGCATCTTTTTTTTTTTTTTTTAGAATTCACAGCTTCCTTTAAACAGATGAAAGTTAGATTATGTTTGATGCTTTAGACAGGAACTGTGCAAGTCTCATCACAGTAACATATCAATGTTTGTGCTAAGCAAGGGAAGATTGCTGCTGAAGGGTGTTTAATATTGCCTGGCATGAGTTAGTTTCCCAAGCTTTATGCAGGAGAGCAGCCAACCAGCCCATATTTTTTCTTACTGATCAGTTCCTTTTAGTCTTGTGCTTACAGAACACATAGGGTACATTTATACTTCATTTGCTACCTATTAGATCCATCAATGCCAAAACACACGATGACAGCCCACCCTGCACACCTGTCAGTCACAGGACCTTTGGATGTCTAACAGCAGTACTGCTGGAGCCAGAAATGCACTGGCTCAGGCCACACTGTGGCCTCACCATGGGTGGCAGATCCCATCTTAAAGCAGGAAAATGGTGGAAAAACAAACAGAAAGAATTGTACTTGTTGGAAGACACAAAAGTGTGGATATTTTCAGAGAAACCTAGCACCCAACTCCCCTCCTCTTACCTAAAGCCAACAATAGGACACTCTTTACAGATGTTGCACTTGGCTTGATGTTTTGCTGTTTCTGCAGCTGCCACACGGTGTAGAACTGGTAGCCATACCATAGACTGTGGCTCTAAGCGCATCCAATCTATAAATTGCTTTACAGTTATTTCTGGCTTGTTGTGGTTCTGTGGAGAGAAAAAAAAAACACATCCAAATTAAAAAAAAAAAACACCACACACAAGCAGATTTTCCTTAGAATTCAATTAAAAAAAACCCCAACCCTGTGTCGATATTTTCCATGCCAGGTTAATGTAAAACCAGTTACAGGATACAAGAAACAACCTCAATTAAAATTGAAATAAAGAAAACAAGTTAGTAAGAACACAGAGGACTAAACAGCTGTGATAGAGGAGACAGATGGTAACAAAGATGGAGTACATAGTAAAGGAGTAATGGAGTCCACAGTAAAGCCATCTTCGAACTGAAAGGATTTGAGAAAGAAGTAAGGGAGCATGAAAGGGAAGCGTTCTGCAGTTCAGACATGCTAAAGACATGGTTGTCTTTTGAATGAAGATCGATGCAAGACTTCTAAAAGTCAGTAGTGCTTGCACGTGTCTACTAATTGCCATGAGACTCATGCAATTTTTTTATTGTATTCTGAGCCCATGGTATTCTTTCAAGTGAGCACATGAAATAAACACTCAAATAAATAAACAGGTAAATAAATAAATAATGAGAGAGAAAGAAATCTGCCACTTACAGGCAATCACTGCAAGAATACAGCACAGCTAAAGTATCAGTATGATTGTTTTAAGCACCAAACAAACATGCTTGCACATTCTCTTTAAGCTTCAACCACCAGAGGAGCCAAGCTGTAAAGGTACTGTCAGCAATAAGAACAGAGGTCATCTTTCTGAGCTCACCGGAAGTAACAGAACACAACTTAAAATGAATGTTATTCTTAAATGGTAACATGTGACAAGAAGCAACACTAGGCTTCTTAACCTATTCACAGCCCAAGTCAATTTTTGCCAGTAACAGGGAGCAGCATGAAAAAAAAAAAAAAAAAAAAAGAATAGCGTGCTTTCCGCACCAGCAAAATACTTGTTTTCACTAGGCTGAGATAACTGTCATGCAGCTGCACACTTTCTCTATGTTCTCTTAATGACCAGGGACTGAACTTGAGCTATTCATGTGAGATAAGGGATGCAACCTCATCATCAGTATAATCATAATATCACATGAAGTATTTAAACACTACCTTGCTAGTACCCCTCACCCATAATTGAACAGCATGGGAGATGAGGCAAATCCTTGAGGGACATAACGATCATTCCTCTGTGACAGAAAAAGTCTGCCACTAACAAATGAATAATGTATTTCATTAAGGCGCGAACCACTCGAGGCCAGTGATAGATATGCCAAGCACCATCCTTTATTGTCTGAAGCAGCAATGTTAAAACCTCAAGGGAAGTTTTACATGGTTAATTGGTCAAACCAACTTCCATAAGTATCTACCAAATTATTCATGATCTGGACAAACACCCTTCCAATCCAATCATCTCAGAGTCCAGAAATGAATCTAACAGTTCTGAAAAAAGCAAGCACAACTGAATTCTTAAAAGCACTGGATGAAAATGTAGAAATGTCTATGAAAGAATAGCAAGAAAAAATGCTCTAAAAGTACACTACAACATTTAATGTTCGATTCAGTAAAATCAGAAATATTAAAGTCAGTAGTTTTATATATGCCATAGTGAATTTTTAATCCATATATAATTTCTGACAATGCTCAAAGAGCCACTCTCACAGAAATAACACACTCAAGCAGTATAGTTATCACTAGCAAACAGTCGGAGCCTTAGGCATCCTTGACAGAGTCTGAGTTAGGTTGTGTTCCATTACGACATCCTCTTTTTAAGTCTCATCTTCTTTAAACAGACAGACACTCCTTGCAGCCTCATTAATCCCCTGCATGTAGTGTGGAGCTGAACAGCAGGCTGTAAGACAGCTTTATTCCATGTTCTGATCTGCTGCATAAAGGCTCACAATATATAAATGACTATGCTTGAAGTTTCGTGCAACTGCAAGCTCTTCTGTCAGTAAAATAATGCTAAATAATTTCCTGATGCACCAGGTCAAAAATTACTATCAACATCATTCTCTTGTTCTGTTGAGATCACAACTTGTTCCAGCAGGGAGAAGCACGTTGTTTTCACAGTATCAGGTTGCTTTGAACGATGCAAAGCCGGGTAATTGGCTGCTACAAAAAATTTTTAACAGCTTTTAGAGCAGCCAATATTGTCAAAACCACAAAGACTTATATATTCTTTTTGCTAAAAAGTAATTTGTTTGATCCTCTCCTAAACCATAAACCATCTTTTACAGCTGCATTTTCACAATAACTTCCCACATTTAGTTACAGGAGCATATTCATTTCTGTTCAAAAACTCAATGGATGTTTTTAAATTCCTCTCTTCTTTTTACACCATGTAAAAGTGAATCTTAAGACTACAGAGAGAGGGTT
The DNA here is from genome assembly GCA_013401315.1 of Balaeniceps rex. NCBI lineage: Eukaryota > Metazoa > Chordata > Aves > Pelecaniformes > Balaenicipitidae > Balaeniceps > Balaeniceps rex. Next base: position 16,427 of record VYZW01062970.1, read on the forward strand.
TTTTTCACATGAAGGTCTTTGTTATCTTACCTGTTGGAAGCAGCTGCGCACACTGGGTTCAATGTTGCTGCCACCGAAGGCTGCCACTTCCCCAAGCTGCCGCGGGATCTGGATAGCATCATGAAGCAGCAGGCCTAGCTGCCTCTGGTCGCACATTTCTGTGGGGCCTGCCACTTCCTTGAAGAGATCTGCAACACCAAGAGGCGGCACTGGCTCATTTCGTTTCCATGTACACCCCCTTTTATTCAGTAACGCTGCAGCTCGAGCTTTAGAATTTTTGTAATCCAAACGTGGTTACAGATAGCCACTGTCCCATTTACAATATTTTACCCTCATCTAATCTTGATTACTTTGACTACGTTTTCTTGATCCGTAACCATACAAATGAGAAAAGTAAGGCCAAATGAATGAAACTATACAGCTTCTTATGGCATCGCTTGACAAAACTGTACGCTGCAGCTCTTGTTTTACCTATGAGCAGCTGTGTGACCAAAACAAGAGAGACATCACAAAATCAGAACAGCTTTTTGTTCTAATCCATCTTTACCACATTGTGGCCCAAATATTTACTAAATTTTCTATGTTATCACTAGGGAAGAAGGAAATAATATTTCAGAAGTCCATATCTTATGCTAAAATCTTTGCATCCTTTGGTTGCTTCGGGACAGAAGCACGTTTTTTCTGAAATGAGACTAGAAATTACCACAAGTCACAGCTGGCCATGTGAAATAGCTTAAAGCAAGAGAAGCAGCCAGCAAGACAACTCGTGCTTAACGTTAATCACATTTGCTTCCTGGATAACCATGTCTGCTTCCACATACTTTCTCTTTATTGATTCCCTTTTCCTAAGGTAGGTGTCAAGCCCTGCAATATAAGCGAACGTTCTGCGATGACTGTAACGACAGAAAAAATTGAGGCTGATAGGATCAAGAAAACTGTTCCAGATACAGACACTTACTGGGAAGAAAGCTATTGCTTGTACCTACTTAAGAGTCACAGTAAAGCACTGAATTAATGGGCCTGTCTGCAGTACAGATAATATTTCTTAAGTGCTTTCTTAACACATTGCTTTGACTGGATATTTCTAATTGTTAAAAATTTCAACCAAAATTTTTAACATGTTTCTGCCAACAATCCTTGATTTACGAACTTTGTAGCTGTGTACATTAATATTTAGTCACAAGATGAATCTCTCCCGAAAATATCTTAAACACTGACTTCATCTTAGAAATATTTTTAAATTCTGTGATTGGTATAAATTACAGAAGAAATGGAGGTGAATTCTTTGTGTTCATTCCAGTTGGCTTTTACATTCCCCTGTTGCACTTGGTGGTCAGCTTGGATTAAAGCTCCAAGTAATCTTAAAAGAAAAAAAAAAAAAAAAACCAAACATTTATACTATTCCCCTATTTTTCATGTTTCCTACCAGAACAACCATTAATAGATTAGAAATAAACTAAATTTGCAAATTCAGTCTGAGTGCACTTCTGATTGAGAAACAGACAAGCTTTGTTCAGAAACATTCAAGAGAAACTCTTTTATTACACTCTGTAAATTGTTTTGCCCTTCATTTGGAGCAACTGTCAAGCTTTGCCAGCATGCTTCAGAAAGTCTGGTCATACATTTTTCCTTGGCAAAAGAGGTTGAGATGGAAGAAAAGATTTTCACAAAACAGAAGTCCAGATGACTGAAGTAATTTTCAGAGTTTCTTGTATTTTTCTCGCCCCTTTCTTGCCTAGTCAAACAAATGCTACAGCATCTTCAGCGCTCAGTGGTGAGGAAAAAATAAAAACAAACCACAGGCAACAGCATTGACGGAACTAGTACTGCACGACTGCAGGCTCATCTTGGCAATCCCAGATCCTGGCTAGCTTCTTCAGCTGCTGTTGGGATAGCTTTCCAGTTTTTAAGAGTCAGTTTAAAAAACCTGATAGGACTAAAAAAAAAAAAAAAGCCTGTTTTATTCTTTCTGTTTGCCTCAGTCTACAGTGGAAACAGGCACTAAAAGAAGAACAGTTCATTAACTGCTGTATCTGGGAGGAAGATGAATTAATTTCCCAAGCCCTAAACCTTCAGTTGATTGGGGAACTAGAAAATAGAGGCAAAACGATGTGGCAGGAGACGGAATGGGGAGAGTGATCAGCTAGGGTTGATCCAAGTAGGAAATCAGCAAATACCTTTGAAGAGCTCAAACTCCTCCAAATCACTCCACTTAAAAAACAAATAAAACTTCACACTGGCAGCTGTGCCATGACCAATGAGTGTCCAAGTGCAAGGGAGTTCATGGATGGTATCCTCTTTTCCTCAAACCCTCATTGCCTTCGATGTGACACACAGGAGAAGCAGCTCCTCAACTAAAGGCATGGAAAGCCAAAATGTTCTTGCTATCTGGCCTACCTCCTTAAAGTAACCCACAAGCTGTTCCCTGGCAAAGGAGGCATGGGGAGGGCAGCTCTCAAGTGGCAGACATATGGGACGAGAGCCCATTTTAGGTCTGACAGGGTGCACTCAGACACCATACTCGCCAGTGGGAAAAGGGACCCCGTATGTCACCCACCAGCAATGTCAGAAGCCACAAATTCTTATAAATGGAGTCTTACACATATCAATGTCTAATACATGTTATATGAGTTTATACATAAAATACATTGATATAAAGACTAAACTGTATAAGGGACTCTACCAGAAGGACAAGAAGAATGATTGGGGAAGCAAGAGAAAAGATTATTCAGATCTGAGCCACAGGAAAAAACAGAAACAAGAAAAAATAAATCAGTTAATCTTAAATTCAATTCAGCCTCACACTACTATTTTGAGGATGACAGCCAGCGGGACTCAAACTGCAACTTAGCTGGACAACCTGAAAAAATGTACTTACTGGCTGGTATAGAAGGGGATACTTGAAAATGTTGAAAAGTTTATTAAATTCCTACCCAAATGATAATCAGATAGTTATTAGTATGATGTCCACGACACACATTTTATGTCTTTTGCTTAAGTTGCCAAGACATCAAATCACAAACCTAGCACTGTCAAACCTGAACCATCCAAGCAGCTCCAAGGAATCTAGTGATAAAACTCCATAGTTACACTGTAATATAATTAAAAATATGCAAAATGGAAAATGTGCCATCATCTGTTCATGTGCATTGCTACAAACAGGATGGACATTCTTTTTTCTTTCCCTTTTTTTAAAGTATCACAGTGTTAGTTCCAATTGGTTTGAAAATTAACAACATAAACATAACATTAAAAAAAAAAAAATCATTTTCCAAGGATGTTGTATATCACTTGAAAATTGAACTGCTTCACAGTTGAGATTCTTCAAGTAGCCCTTCTTTTTCACCTCAAACCCTACAGTTTTTATGCATTAAGTGATATGACCCCAAACCTATAAATCTACACACTAAATAAAACTCCATGTGTGTTTTCTGCTTCTGCTGCAAGTCTAGGCTTCTGTGTTAAAAATGAACCCACGTAAGAGCAAAATGCACACAAGCGTGTTCCCAGTTTTCACACAGTGTTATGACTTTTCTCAACCTCTAAAACTGAAGAAAAGGAAGGGAAGATAAAATTCCTGTTGTCCCTCAGGAAATCCATACCTCTGAGACATCGTTTATCTCCCGATTACATGACCAGGCATAAAACCTGCTGTGAATAATCACACATGCAAATTAAATTTTTATTGTTGCAAACACTTGCTGATATGATTGAAATTTACCTTCCAAGAACATTTGGGACACTAAAATTGAGTGGTTAAAAACGTTCCATTTTTCCACAGTGTTCAGAAGTCCTGTAACAATGTATGAACAACCAGTGGTAAAAAGGAGCAGTGTTTTGTTTATTGTGCTCTGAGTATTTTGGAACTAGGCTACTATTACCTTTCGTCATGTGCATCCTCTTTTTTTTTTTTTGTCCTTTTCCATTTTTTAAGGCTACTTCTATACCTGCGGACTGAGCAGCGCATCAGTGTCTAATCCCAAGCACTGGAATGCTGTCGTCTGTATCATTAAGCTGCTAAAAGTATATCCATCATGCTTTTGATCAAAGTTGACTGACTCTCGCCCCCAGAATAGCCAGGAATGATGCGAGAGTTAAGTAGGGTCAGGGATCGTTTCCAACAGATAGCTCACATGTGGCCCCCCTGTTTTGGGGAGAAAGGAGAGCATAACATGGATACAGCCAGACCAGATCATTGGCCTCACCAACAAAAAGAGGCTCTGGACTATTTGCCCTATAAGCATAGATGTAACCAGCTCACTGCAACTCAATTCCATTTGCAGGTCCATTTTTATTCACAGGAGCATCCAGGCATGTGCTTGAAGTTAAGCATATCTTTAAACGTTTTCAAGAATAAGACTTCTTTAATTGAGGCTTCAATGTTTCTTCTAAAGTAATTGGGACTTTTTTTAATTAAAGATTCATTCTCATGTCAAGCCTGAAGTCTAGCATCTTAAAAAGAAGCTTAATTAAATGAAAAAGAAAAAAAAAATCATAGAAATTTCTCTGGCAAAACATATTTAAAAAATGTGTCAAGTGAAAAGATCCTACCTGTACTGGAAATGAACGTACAGTTAACAGGGAAAACAAAAACAAAAAAAGGCTTCACATTAAAGAAAGAAAAAAGAACAAAAGCTTGATTTCCCCAAAAAGGTAAGAAAGATGAAGGTCAATTGTACTGGTAAACTGAAATTATCATCCCCTGTCAGTTTACCATATTATTTCATAAACCCAATGTCTCAGCAGCCCAGAAATTATGTTTGTTCAAGTTAATCCCCGAAAGACTGGTTTCTGGGAAGGCTGAGGTATAAAACACTCGAGCAGACAGTCTGGTTAAGCATTTTACAAAAGATTGAAGGGTTCATATAAAAGTTTTTTAAAAAAGAAACTTGCCTGTTTTACTACCAACTACTCTGAGAATAGTTTGCCTCTCTAAGACTACAACATTTAAGGCATGGTCTGTGCTCTGCTAAGGGCTCCAGCTGCAGCCACAGGATGACTGCCATGCTCAGAGAAGCCTGGGATTGACAACGCTTCAGAAGTTTCTTAGAAGAAATACAGCCAAAAGGAGAAGCAAACATCAGGAGCTGGTCTGAGAAAGGGAAAAATCAGAAGGCAGGTAATTCATATTAAGCACCCATGTTTGGGGGTACTGCTCTTCCTTTCAAGTGACTTATTTTCTTGAAAATACTTAGTATTACCATTATGGTTTTCACCTGAGGATCTGAAAGCTCAATAGATAAGACAAAATTTCTCTCAACAGTACATGATTAGTAGGGTGTGACAAAATCAAAACATGCAAGAGAGCTCACACCAAAGATCAGTCTGTGACACAGCTGGTGCCACAGGACCCCAAAACGCTGACTGCGTAGCCACCACAGGCCAACAACCAGTACCTGACACTGTTCCTTCCTTCCTTTGGCAAAATTTCTTTCAGACTGAAGAGGTTTTTTTTGTGACAATTTTATGGTTCGTAAGGAGAATAAAGCTGACAATAAAGATATCAAAGCCTGGCCCACTGATCAGAACAGGAGTAGCAACAACAAAAAAATGGATGCGTTATCTGAATATTAATTCTCTGCTTTGTGAAGCTGAGCAACTATTTCAATTTTAGATATATTTCAGGTTGAAGTTACAATCACTTGGTACAAAAGTTTCCTGAGACTTTTTCTGTACTAATTTTTTAGGATGTTTCACAGAAATCTTCAGGAAAAAGCCTATCCTGTTGACACAGATTATGCAAATCTGCAGCCACCATCAGCTGCCAATTTTATTTTACTACTAGATGCAAAGCAACAGCATAAAAATTAATCTGACCTAGTCATTTCCTCGTTCTGCTTGAGTGCCTGTATATACTGCAAGTATACTAATTCATTACTGAAAGCAATTTAATTTGAGTTTATTCCCAGGCTTTGGGGTTTTTTTTAAACCATCTTTGGTAGGGTTATCATTCTGTTATCCACAGCCTAACTAACTTCTATACTTTATGAAAGCTTTTTATTTCACATCAAATGGCAGATTACCTCCTGAATTGTCATTACTGAACAAAGGTATGTCCACCAAGCTCTTTTAGTTATGGACTAATTCACAGACATATCAAATGACATAAGGAAACT
>VYZW01062973.1:2880-14713 GCA_013401315.1 Balaeniceps rex
ACGTCACCCAGCCTGTAGCACTGGCCTGTAACTGATAATCTCCTGATACTATTACAGGCAGTGCCATCATGACTGTCAACTTTAATTAAGCACAGTCCTATTTGCTCTGTCCTTCAAAACATCACTCCAGGGCCACTGCTAATTAGCCAAGTTTCATCAGGAAGGTTTTTTTGCCTTGTAGAACTCGGATTTTGATCAGTTATGGTGAGGTTAGACAAGTATTTTTGTGCCTTTACAGTGCATCAGAGGACTGCGGTGGAAGTGGGTCATCCCCCTTCTGCCTTCCCCCAAACTCTCAGCCACTGCCGGTGCTGCTCCTGGGGCTCCCAGCCCTCATGGGGGGCTCAGAGGCAGAGCTCCCTCCCCTCCTCCAGGCAGAGGGGAGCCATGCGAAGGGGTGCTGGGCATCCTCCAGCAGCTGAGCTGTGGGGACATGACCACCACAAAGTCTGTTCACATAAAAACTTCAACATATTTTTGCAGGGAAGGTTGCCAACTTATTGTCAGAGAGAATTAGTAAGAAGAAATATGAACCTTTGCCACCAAGATTAATAGAACTGGAAAAAAGAAAACAAAACCTCCAAAACCATACAAAAATTTGATTGTCTCCTTTAATTACTGTTTTCTTCCTTTACCTAAGAGAATTAATTCCTGCTCAGTTACTTTTGCGAAATTTGGAAGTTCTGCTTTTCAAAGCTGCAACCATTTTATTCTAATTTTATTTTAGGTGAGCCTCCATCATTTGAGTTCCACTTTCTATTTCAAATCTAAATGATTTTAAGGGTATAGAGGACCTCTTTTTCAGAACTTAACATCCTACAGGCAAGCTCTAACCCCTATTTGGTTGTTTAAATAAATATAATGACTTTAAAAAATTACTGATAGTAATGCTGCCCTCACTGAAATCATACAGAGCTGTAAGGTGTTTAATAATTTTGTAAGAGTAAACAAGAGCATAAATAATTGTCATAACGCACAAAAATGAACAAATAAAATTTCTTGCAATGTATTAAGTATATGCAGGAGCAAATTATCAGTTCATCATGACTTCTTACTTATCTATTATCTCTTATTCTCTATTGGGATGTCATTACCAGTCAAGCCATAATGTTAGTCTCCATTGCCCATTTGTTACACTTTCAAGTAAAAGCTTTTGTATTGAGCCAAATTTGATTTTCTATGTAAAATGTCAGGATTCTGTTAGATTTGTAAGAAGGACATTTGACACTCCAGTCCCCAGTGAAATTTGATGTATTTGTGCAGATAGCACCAACTACATCATTAGTATACTGATTTGCAGTAATTCAGAGTAAAAAATGAACAACAGAGTAGCAGAGAATTTAGGAGCATAGACTTTCCCTTTGATCCAAGGGTGCATGGTTCAGAAAAAAGCATTTTTGCCTCCCCAAATAGGAGAGAACCACTGGCTCCTTCTTCTTCCTTTTTTTTCCCATAGGAACAGCGAAGCAGAGCAGAGTAGGCCAGAGAATCTGGCCTGTGGCATGTTGCTGGCTCAGTCAGGTATGATATCCATGTCTAGTCCCTTCATTACCTCATTCCTCCTACATCAAGAAGAAGCCAATGTAAATTACTGAATGAAGAAAGCTATGTGGTCTTTCAAGTTAAACAAAACTCCTTGCATAGATGTTGCATCAGCCATTCATCCACCAGCATATATTGTTTTGTCAAACAAGGCATTTTTATGAATCTCCTACCAAAATGTAAAATGTAACAAAGATTAGTAAAGTCCAGAAAGTTGCCTTTTGCAAAAGTTCCCACTTTAGTCTCACTCTGGTTGCTTTATTATTTGCAAAAGGAATCTCATCTCAGATGCAGCATCTGTTTTTCAGTAAAGTCCTGCTTTTTACCCAATTTTCCAGCTGGATTGACTGAGGCAAAAGGAGGTCAAGTGACTTGCCAAGGTCAGATGGCAATCCAGTGCTTTACCAAGGATTAGAATTTAGGAACCTCCTGATTAATAGAACAAATAACCTCCATGCACCAAATCCCCATGGGATGGGCAAGTCACAGAACTGGGTAGGATTAACCAGAAAGGACTTGTCTGCTTGGGTAAGCAAAATATACCCAGCACAGAAGAAATACAAACATTTTCAAGTTGCTGAGGCATAATCCTAGGAACCATTTACATGTGTGTGTGCTTGTGCAGTTTGTGGAGGTCTTTAAGAGACCAGTAAAGCACGAGGTTAATATCTGAAGCCATTGCATTAAATAGCATACATACATCTTTATTTTAAAAAAATAAAATAACCCATCTCAGTCTACTATTATTTTAATTATTTGAAGAGGCTCAGCCACTGGCAGTGGAGATTTGCACCATGGAAAGCCCTGTCTTCTAACAAAAGGGCACATGCTCAGAATGGCAAGTAAACAAACATTCCAGACATGCCTTATGTTCCAGCAGCAGCACCTTTTAAACAAATCTTACTAGTTACAGAGCAAAAATGGAAACTGTCTGTTTTGTTTTAAATCTGTCCCTGAACAATTTCCATGAGTTAACACAGCAGAAGTACAAGTACAGGAACAAATAAACAAACAAGCAAAGAAACTTGAGCTTGCCTCTAACAACTGAACCACCACCAGTTTCCAAAATGCAATCATGGAACTGTCCATTCTTGCACCACAATTAAGAGAAGTTCACAATGGAGGCAAACTGCTCCACCCCAGCAAAGGGAGAGGGCGTTGAAATGCTAATTGCATACAAAACTTCAGTGGTGCTGGTGATTAATATACTTATTGTTATTGTTAAAATTGGAATGACAAAGAGTATAATATAACAGTGCTTTTGTGTCCTCTGGCTGTTCAAAAGTGTCTCCTTGCACTTTCTTTGGGTGCCAGAATTACTCAACTTCATTTTACGGTTTTCACTTGCATTGAATAGACAGGAGACGTGGAAGAACAGCTATTGGAGTATTTTAAATCATGCAAAATAGGTAAGAATGGGTTTTTTTTAGGAATCCTGTAGTGGGGAGGACAGAGGGAACTAGTAGGATATGTTCTCCTAGGTGAAAAAAGAATGGAAGAAGACCTGGAGTTGATTCTAATCGACATGGTCCTGATTTCTCACTCTTTCAAGTTTATGCAAGTCATAATCTCTTACTCATTCCTATAAACTACTGAGATTTCCAGCACAACCCGCCAAAAGACTTACATGTATGTTTAAGAAGATGAACACCAAATTGGCTGTTACTGGCTGCAGTTATATGCTTAACTTTAAACATTTACTGAAAACATTTTTCTGAGAAAGGTGAAGATATTTTGCATCTTGCAGAATCAAGTTTTCAGAGTCTAATTGCTGCAGAAAGATTTTCAGGGGAGAGGTAGATGTTCATACCCTCTGTAAAGCAAGCCCCTCATTCATTTCTGTAGGATTCATGAGAACAACCACTGGAGTTAATATTTACAGATCCTTGCTATATGGCTAGGGTGGGACTGCTTATAATCCTGACCCATTAGAGGTGGGGATAACTATGTGGTGACGAGGGTATCTAGTCTAAGTTAGTCTAACTTCAGTACAGTGTCTAGTGTAACTTAGTGCTATCTCAACAGTAAGTAGCCTATTTCTGTACCCACAAGCCTTACATTAGCATAAATTAATAATTATAATATAATAAATACTTAAGACAAAGGAGGCTGCAGCAGATCATAAGCCATTTTGGGAGTGATACTTGTTAAAAAGAGGACGCTCAGCTTCTCTGTCAGAAGACTTCAGGTTGCACACCTCAGCCTCAAATGTCTTGATTCATTGCCCATCATAGTTGTCAGTGGCTGTTTATGGTTGACATTAAAAAGTATTGACTGTACTTTAAAACCAAACAAGTAAGTGAATAAACAAATACACCTATAACATAGCCAGGACACTGTGATAATATGGCTTCTGTAACAAAGTTCTTGCTGACTTTTAAATATTAAGCAATTGCCAGAATAAGGGCAAGGAACATCAAAGCAGGGCTGAGAAGTATTGCTACTGTTCAACTGGATGCACAGCTGTGGAGGAGCAGGAGAAGGAGGAGGGGGAAGACAGCAAAGAGGAAGAGCCCCCAAAAGTCCAGGAAGCTGAGCTCTGGTAGCATAGCTCCAGGGAACAGCAGCAATAGGGAGCAGAGCCAGCAGGAACTAGGCTTAAGCAGGTAATTTGGAAACAATTTGTGATTTTAAAAGCTCTTTCAATCAAGCAGGACTAAACCATTACAAGCTCAGCACAGGTATGTCACAAAGGGTAGTATTAATTTGGGTAAGTCAGGATCTACTCAGAAGTTTACTTACTCTCCTCAGAAAGATGCTGAGAGAATTAGATCTTTTTTAATAACTGTTATTTATTTACTTCTTCAGACTACTGAATAAAAATGATGCAAAGAGTACAATAAAATATCAGTAATCTTTTTTCCAGGATCGTTAAATGGCAGTTAGGCTTTACACTCTTTTAAGGATGCGTCCTGCCGAAAGAGACTCCCATTTGTATACAACTTTGTGAGAGCGATTTTCCTTCTTAATGTATTGTCCTACAGAATGATGCATAGAAACATGTCCTACTCAAGGGAAGAGTAAACAAGACATTCAACACAAGACGGCTGGAGAAGGAAATTGTTACCTAAGCACAGGTTCCTAGTGCCATTTTATATCATCCCCATGGGATGGGCAGATATGGCACAGGATCTGTAGAAGACTTGTCTTTCAGGAAAGACAGGTGGAATAAACTATGGCGTCTAAAGCACAAGTAAATACGTACACTATGTGTACGTACTTCACAAAAGTAACTATATGAAAAGTATTGTAAAAGGTGACAGAATTATTTCAAACGTCCTTAGTACTTCTTAAGAGATACATTTTCCCCAGCATCATAGCCTCAATGTTAAATTCTTTAGAACATATCCTGCCTTGAACAACCCTCTCTGTCTGGGAGATGCTATCTGTATGTCTTCTGTTTGAGTCTTTTATTGCAATAAAGGAAAATTTAGATGGTCCCATTCATGTCTTTCCAATCGTCCAGCTTCATTCCTTAATAGACATGCCTTAGACTCAATTTATATATCACAAACAGAACTAGAGCTTTAAATAACACAAGAAATTGAGGCCCACCCATGCTAAATTAAAATCCTAATGTCTACTTTGCGCAGTGAGGCTCTGAAGTTCCATATATCTGTTGCATTAAGAACTTGTGTCTCAGACCCAGATACAACGAACAACAGCAGGTGCTCTTGTCCTTAAAAACACACATGTTCTTTTCTTACCTGAAAGTCACTCCATTTGTGTATCTTTCACACAAATTGAGAAACTGCACTTCTTGGCACACATGTGGGTACGTATCTACACAAGATGTCGTTAACCTGGGTCTGCCTGCAGGGTGGTGCAGGCTGCGCAGCTTTGTGGCTGTGATTCCACCACTTGATGTGGGAATGCATGGTGCATTAGCTGGTGCTAAAGGCAGGGCTAGAGCTTCCTTGGTTCCCGTGCTAAAACTGCACTCACTTAACACAGTGGTTTTTTCCATCAATGCGTTTTTCTGCTTGTGACTGGAAATAGGTGCTAATTTGCCAAAGGTGCACATTCAGCATTTGAAATTTACCCAGTTTGTGCTTGCAAGGTCCAGGCCTGATTCTGCCTGACATGTCTTTGGTTTAGAGTGAAGGCAGGGCAAAAGACTCCCCTGTTCCAATCTACCTCCAGACCCCATGGTCCAAATTTGGTGGGCAGGATTATGGGATTGCAGCACATGGCCTGGCAAAATTGCTGCCCTCGGGTGTCCCTGGGGGCACGGCACCTGGAGACAATCCAGAGATAGAGCACACCAAAGGTGGTCCCAAATGTGCTCAGGCTATCAATGTATACACAAAACAAAATGGCTGCATACGTGCATAGCTACCCATATGGAAAAAACACCGGATACACCTACAGATTATGGTTTAAAAATATTAAGTACATCTTTCAAAAGTAGGCGACAAATTGGAAAGCAATGCTGAGAGATTTACCTGCATTGTTCCTACATAGATCTATAGAGTAAAAAGTCCTCATTCTGGTTTCAAGGTACTCCCTTTAGTGGCACAAGTAATATTTTTAGCATTTAAATTCAAGCAGGATTAAACAGGGGAGAAACTGAAGAAGAAATGTGAAGATTTGTCCCTTAACAAAGATGTATCTTTTAAAAATATCCTGAACAGTCAGAGAGGGTGAGTTCTCCTTTCTTTGAGAACCCCAACACCAGAGATTGGAAGAACAGCTTTAACCTTGACTTTCGTGACATTTATAGGTTTATGTCAGACTCTGGCTGTTATTTTAATTGTATATTCCAGTTTATTTAGCAAATGAACTTTAGTTTAGTTACTGAAATAAAAAGTCAAGACATATGGACCATGAAAAATGTGATCAGTGAGATATTCTGCGTAAACGTAAAATAATAATGGAGTAGAAGAACTTCATAAAAGCTGTGTTTTCTTTTCTGTACAGTAGTGACACAAGGAAAAATTAGAAGCAATTTTTTGCTGTGGGGGTTGCCTTATAAGTTTTTATTAATGACTAAATTATTCATCATCAGCATGTGTTTTAGTCAAATTATAAACCCCTTTCCATTTTCATTTGGTCAAAGGCTGAGGTACACTTTCATGCTTAGAAATAAACCATTAGATGATTTAGGAGCTACATTTCCTTAGACTTTTAATGGTAGATTTCAGTGGCTGTTGAATACCACATTTCCTCTGACAGTGATGTGATTATTGCTGTCATATGTATTGCTATGCTAAACAATGTATATCCCATATTTTGTTATTTGCATTTCTTATTTCACAGTGCTTTGCAATGCAGACTTTGACTTCAGGAAAATGTATTTACCATACTTTGTATATGCTGTGGTTTAAGGACCATGACAGGCTGTACCAAATAGGTAGAGGTCAGTAGCTGGCATTAGCTCTTAATCTGGCATACAAGAGGGGTCAAAGCATTACTATCAATGAAAAACACCCTGCTGCTATCGATTATACAGTTCAAGACTTTAGAAGGTTCCTTTCATGGAAAGTGTACCCCTAAAGGCCTTCCAGAATTAAATAATATGATTACACAGATGAATGATGGCAGAGACAGAACCAAACTCAGATGTTTAGTCAATGAGCTGAGATTTGACAGGAAGAACTGGTACAGCAAACATGTAAAGGAAAACTACTCCATAGGACAGATACATCAAAGGGGAAGACCCTCATGCACAGTACATAGAGAAACTACCTAAAAAAACTAGTGGAGAAGTGGCAATGGTAAATGACAATACTGATGAAGCGGCATGGATGCAATACTTTCAGACCCTTGTAAAGAGCTTGATTCAACTTTTATCAGTAGAACTTATAATGTGTGCATCTTCCAGTGGAAACATTGCTACTGATCAGCTGTGCAAACTCTTCTCCTGGTGCAGATACCATAGTGCCGTTAAATGGCAACACCTTAGTCCTCAGATACCATGATTCAGCATCGATGGAATCCCTGCCTCACTTTAAAGCTTCTTTATCGCCAAAAGTAGCTTTTGGTAATGTTGGGCCATTTTGTTGTTTTTCCTGCTTCTGGTGACAAGTACAGGGCTTTTGATGAGGCTCATGCCTGCTGGACCATCTTGCTTCGGCTATAAGTGTCTTCTACATGTTAGGGTGGTTAGAGTTTTATGACATTTCACCCTTCAAACCGCAAATATTTGCGTGCTACATTTTGTGAAAGAAACAGTGAAAACTAGAAAACATGGAAAACTTTTATCTGATTTTCAGAATTATTTTTTCCTTTCTGTGCTGGGGTATACTCAAGATTTTAAAAATTTATTCACCCACACAGACAGATTTTTAGCAGATTCAGAAGTGCTAATAGAGTCATATTTAGGGCACATACCTGTGATGTGGGAGACTGAGAATAAAGGATTTTTCTGCCACTGCCTTGACTATTCTGGTCTGAGACCCCCTTTTGCTTTGATTACCTTGTCTAAAAGCAGTTTAGTTGTGCTGTGCTCTGTGTGTACATCTATGTTGTAAACTCAGGCACATTTAGAAAGGTCACTTTGGCTTACCGATATTTTCCATGTAATGTTGTTGCAAGGCAATGCAGGATCTGGTGTGGAGGACTCAAATGGGAAAGCACAGCCAGGACTACGACTAGTCTGTTCATGCTTATGCTTCTATGAGGGATTAGAACAAAACTCAGATTATTTCTCCTGACATGTTCCAGCTTTGTTTCATGTACTATACACCCAAATATAATCAATACACAGTAAATCTGGGTTTAAAACTGTGCGTAGACTATAGAATAGTTGTACTCATTTTGACTAGGAGCTCCACCTTTGGCATTGGTGTGTTTATGTTCCTTCAGAAAGTCTCCAGATTGATATTTTCCAGAGAAAAAGAAAATTCCTGTCCATAGTGATGGACAAGACATGAATTGATAATGGCACCTTTACTTTGTGGATACCTTTGTGTTATCTTGAAATATTTGAAAGCAGCCCCAGGGCTGTTTTTTACACTACGCTGGTTGATAGTGGCTCCAGAGGGAAGGTCTGTCAATAGCCAAAGAACAGCAGAGCTCCAACCATGGCACCTCCTTCATTTGCAGTGTTGTGGCACTACATCAGCACACACTGAAGGAATTCACATCTGGGGAGGCTTGCCCAGTTTCTGGTCCTTTGATGCCAGATGACAAAAAAGCTGGATAAAAAGAGACAAACCAATCTATTTGTAAATGGAAAAGCAACATTTCCAGACCTGGTTATTTAAGGGAAAGGGACAAGGATTCATTGTAGGTGGAGCCAGCAGTGCTGCCTGCAGCCAGGTTAGTTTGATGCTTCCCTTTAGACCACCATGTTTTCAGTTCCTTAGAACTGTGTCAAAACATTAATGCATTGGTATTAACCTTTCTTTGAAGAATTGTCTCTTTCACTTCCCCCTCTCCCCCCAGAATATTTGCAAGACCAGCTTGGTTGTTTCTAAGTTTGAGAGAAACTTGTTCCACCACGTTTTAAAAAAATAACCTGCATTTGGTTGAGAATCTGGGGAACAATAACTTGAAAGATGACTGGACAGTATGAGAGGATATATAAATGGGATGAACTGACATAAAATGTGTGGAGCTGATTGCCAGGGCATCTGAAGGTGATGAGAGTAGGATGATGATACTGGCATGATGAAGGGGAAAACAGAGGTCTGGCACAGTGACTAACAGGAGGAAACACAGCCTAAATTGGAGATTAGGCTTGGTAGACAGGCAGAAAGGTCTGAACCCTAAAGCACTCTGTCCTCCAAAATGTAAAAATGAATCCAGAATTCTTGAGTCTTACCAGATTTCTGTTCTCAGCAAATATTTGTTGAAAAATAATCAAATCATCTGTCAAAGCACTTACTAGTGCAGAAGAGGACCAGGGAATCACAGAGAAACTGTCATTGGTAGTGGGTCATGGCCCCCCATTGCACTTGTAGGTGATGACACAGATGAGTAGGTTGAAAGCTGGCTTTCTTGTTGATAACCAGTGTTGACATCGGTATGATGCCATATGACAAAAATTTTGGTTTTCTATTGTCTTACAAAGAAGTACCTAGAACCCGCATAAAAATTAGTCTTGTAAAGCCAGGCACTCAGAAGTCAGTAGATGCCCAAGATTAGTTATGCAATCTTAGTTAATCAAATAAGCTTCTGCTTTACCGTACAGCTATTAACGGTACTGTTTTCAGTATGTTTCCATGGGGCTGTGTCTCCTGCAATGTACTAACATGCTTGACTCCCAAAGAAGAGATGGGCTTAGATGTCCAAAAGGCAAGGACACCCTAAAGATGCCCTAAAGGAAGTTCTTCGTATAATATACAAGAAGTCATGAAGCAGAAAATCTTGGCAGTACGCATCACTCCTTAATGGAGTCTAAAGGATCAGAGAAATTTAGTGTGCCAGATAGCCCTACTCTAGGGAGGTTGAGATTTCTGTTATTAAGGATTGTATCTTCTGCAGAATGGTTCTTTGACTATAAAGGTTGTGTGGTGAATGAGATGAAGAAATGCAAAAGAAAAAAAAAAAGATTATTTTAAAAATAAGGCAACTGATCCAAATAGTATAATTCTCTTTCTGTCTGTCCTGGACCCTTCAGATCCAGGACATTGACTATATCACTTAACTCAGGTTTTATACAGCTGGTTACTACTTGTGTTTTTCTCATTTTGTGATGCTTAGGCTGGAACCCTGGTGCTGGACTGGCAAAAGTGCTGCAAGGTAAGTGAAGGGGAGCAACAATTCTGACAGCACGAAGGGACACTCTGTGCCATACATTCAGAAACATTAAGTTGTAGACATCTCAAATTTGACATCCAATATAATGGATGTTTTTCAACTCTAGACTTTGTGCCTTATTTCTCTGTATGTTGCAAAAGGAATCATACGGAAACATATTCTCGTCTTGCAGAGGTTTTGTAGAAGTAAAATAGCAAATATTTGGATTATGTAGATACAGTTACAGAAAAACTCATGAGGAAATTAATAATTCTGGTTTGACTTCTGGGTCTGAATAGTATGCAGTAAATAAGGCCTGAGGCCACCCATTGAACAGTAAGAATAAAAACTATATTGGATCACTGCTCATTAGGTGATCTTCAGTCCATCCTGTGCACAGAATGAGGCAGAGGTCCCAGGGAAAAAATATGATAGCATCCTGTAATCAAAGCCTGTATCATAATGTACCCAAGAAAGTTGAATTAGCATAGCATGCACTGCCTTAATAATTCTAGTTTTTCTCATATTCAAGAGTTTGCCTATTCAACAGGAACATTCTGTTACCATCATTGTACATGTATGCTAAACAAAAAATATAATCCAATCCAATCCAATCTGAGATACACTGCAGAAGGTGATTGTAGACTGTTGGTGACTTGACCATTTTATATTAAGTTAAGGAAAAATATTTTTGATTCCTGTGAATAGGTGCATAAGGATATGTCTAAAATTTTTAGAGAGGCAATAGTTCTGACATCAGAGTTTGGGGATGAGTAAAAGTTTAGTAAGATGCATGCTGCTTTTTCCTTTTCTAAAAAAAAAATCGTGCCTTAATCCTACAACTGTATATTAAATCTCTTATTCACTNATTGAGAATCTAGACTCCTTAGGGAAATGATGTCTTTTCTGCAAAATTTTTTTGAGAATCCATTTTAAAAGAAAGAAATTAATCAAAGCTGATTATATTGTGTACACTCCATTTCTGTAAAGGAAATCAAAGCAATTTACACAAGTCACANGAATAAAAACTATATTGGATCACTGCTCATTAGGTGATCTTCAGTCCATCCTGTGCACAGAATGAGGCAGAGGTCCCAGGGAAAAAATATGATAGCATCCTGTAATCAAAGCCTGTATCATAATGTACCCAAGAAAGTTGAATTAGCATAGCATGCACTGCCTTAATAATTCTAGTTTTTCTCATATTCAAGAGTTTGCCTATTCAACAGGAACATTCTGTTACCATCATTGTACATGTATGCTAAACAAAAAATATAATCCAATCCAATCCAATCTGAGATACACTGCAGAAGGTGATTGTAGACTGTTGGTGACTTGACCATTTTATATTAAGTTAAGGAAAAATATTTTTGATTCCTGTGAATAGGTGCATAAGGATATGTCTAAAATTTTTAGAGAGGCAATAGTTCTGACATCAGAGTTTGGGGATGAGTAAAAGTTTAGTAAGATGCATGCTGCTTTTTCCTTTTCTAAAAAAAAAATCGTGCCTTAATCCTACAACTGTATATTAAATCTCTTATTCACTGTGACAGGCAGGAGAGCACCTATATAGTAATCTACCAGTCTGGTATCTGGTATGCATTGG
>VYZW01062975.1:1956-18347 GCA_013401315.1 Balaeniceps rex
GAAACTGATATGCCATGGTTGGGGGTTGCACTAGCAGCTAGTAAATCCTTCTGTGCCTGTGATTCTGAGGCCGCAGGAAGCTGTCTAACATTTTACAGCAGTCTTCCATTTCCAATACCATTATCAGTAAAATGGACATGTTTATTAAACTTAAATATAAATCATATGATATTCAGTTTGTTAAAAAGGAGAGTCTGGCTGATGGGACGCATCCAGTACATTAGTCAGTGGAGTAATAGTGAGCTCTGGTGACAGGGAAAGCTGCGCAGACCCTGTGGGCAGGTAAGCAGCAGGGTGCAAGGAGGAGGAGGACTACAAGGAAAAAGATGAGCTGTGATCCAGAACTTCTGACTGCCCAGGGTAGACTTGGCTTCTTGCTCAAAAGAGGGAAGGAATAAGTATGAGCTTTAGAACATTAAAAATGTTTTGATTCAGTGTTTGAAGTGGGCTGTCTTTGTTATTGACCTGTAGGAGATGGGCTTTTCCGTTCTGGAAATTAGTGCTGTTTACAATGTAAGTCTGAGCAGTTAATAATGTACAGAGAGGCAACATGTGTTTGCATCTCTTGGAATCAGAAACCAATGTACAGTGCCCTGCTACTCCACAGCAATCTGTTTAAGAAAGTTAAGTTACACCTCCTGTCTTGAACAAGAGTGGCCTCTGGAGAGAATATCTTCTCTAGAAACAGAACTGTATGGCTTTGTGTCACAGAGTGTTCGCTGGTTTCTGGAGGAGGATTATAAAACTGAATAAATACCAGTGTCTGTCTGTGTTTTAATGTGCATGTTTGTGCTGGTTCTCTTTATTTAATTGAACATCTATTTCACAGGTGTGCTGCTAATTGATGAAAGAGCCGCATGTGAGAAAGAACGACAGGAAATATAAAATGAAGAAATCCCAGCCATCTCACCACAAAACCTGTGTTCTTTTGTGCTCCACACAATATGGTGCATTCTTTTTTTTATTTCATAACTGTGTGTGTTTTACTTGCCTAGGATGCAGCTCTTGATTTAGAAGTGAGTAGGTCGGTTTCTGTACATTGGGGGCATTCCTGAGAAACTTCAGCCTCTGAGCCCTGGTCTATGACAGGAACTAAATGGCTGAGCAGAGATTTTGTGACTCAGGTCCANACAAGCATCTCAGATCCATGTGACTAAAATACTAGTGTGGGATCAGTGTCATTGTAACAAGTGTTTTCTAATGCCATCTCCTCATGCCAATAATGCACAGCTTCTAAGCAGATGAAGTGCACAGATTTCAGAAGCTTTCAGGATGAAACTGAGGACTGGAAATGTTTATTGATTTCACCTTTCTCTGTNTTTTTTCCTGTGTTCTCACAAATTTTGCTTGTTGTGCCGTTCTCCTTGAGGACTAGCTTGACGTGTACTTCTGACTGAGGAGGATTTCTGCAGGGAATGAGCACGTGAAATCCTCCTTTTCTCTTCTAACAAGCCTCATGTTCAACAAAACACAAAATTATATCACTGATGAATTCATGTGATACAAATTCAGTTTGGAAGTTTGATATTTAGAGAGTGTGTACTGCCAGTCTATCAACTGTTTTAGGTATAGACATGATGCAGGCAATTAAGGTGGGGGCAAGTTGGTGGAGAGGGATGACGATGCTCTTAAGTTAACATTTGCTGGTGCGATTACAACATCTGAAGGCTTCTTCAGGCAGGCCAAGCAGCAGAACTCCCACCATGACCATTACTGTTGCTTGTGCCAGTCTGGAATTTGACATGTGAAAATGGGGCAGCACCATCAAGCCAAGATGAATCTACTGATAGCAAAAAAATATTAAACAGCCATAACTTTGGAAACACACAGCTCTTTTATGATGATACATAGATTATGCATAGGCTGGACTCCTCTCTTGCCTTATAATGGTATTTAGATACTCAGGGTAGGGATGGCAGCATAAACCAGCAGACATAGTCTGTACTAGCTTCTAATTTGTTTCTGAGAAAAGTTATTGATTTTGACCTACAGGTCGTGATCACAGACACATCAAAGATAATTGGGGAGCAGTCCTTTGCCTACAGTAGGCAACTTAACCCAAAGTTTATTGTCATGATGACACCAAACTCCATCTCTCTGTATCACACTGACTAATGGAATTCCTTACTTAAAGATGAAGAGATTGGGTTGCAGGTTGTCGTTAATTTGATGCCTTAATGTTACTATTCCTTTTCTCCGCCTTCTCTGGTCTAACATAACACAACTTGGTGATTTTTCAGTATGATTCTGCAAAGACTTCCAGTTTTTTCCTGCTGGGACAGTGGCATTGTTATTAGTGACCTGCACAGAAGAGAAAATTATTTTTGGTAACTTTGGGAAATTGTCCTCCAGACATCAAAACATTTGATTTAATTTTTGCATTTATTTCTCTCAGAAGATAGCACAGCACATAGAACAGTGAGTAAATGCCTTAAACAAAACTGGTATAAAAATCAATGCATATAAATGACTCTTAACAAAGAAATAACATATCTCCTACTTGGCACTCCACAACTCAGAAGGGTATCTTGCTTTACTGTGTGTTTCAGAATCACCACATAGGTCACCCTGAAGACTATCTACTTTTCCATTGCTATGAAAGCTCTAGGTTATTATTTCTCTTACCTCATTCTTTTATGAGAGGCACAGCAATAAAACTCACTAATCTGTCCTCCTACAACACCCTAAGGATGAGCTGTGAGAATCATAAATGATTCCTTTCAATTACAGTAAATTTTTTTGAGGGAAAGAAGGAAAAGGCAAATTAAAATGGGAACCTAGGGAACAACTGAATATCATTTTTGCAGATCTTCAGAGAAAATTTTTATTAGTAGTATGACTAATAATCCCCAGTTTGCATTCTGGAAGAAACCTACCTCTTCTCACTCCATCCATCCTCGGAATTTGGATATAGACTCTGTGTGTGTGTATTAATAGTTAGTTAGTTAGATAGCTAGCTAGCTATCTAGCTAGATAGATGATTGATTGATCTATCGATCGATCTATTGAATCATAATTTAGGTTGGAAGGGACCCCTGGAGGCCATCAATTTTACTCCCTTGCTCAAAGCAGCTCTAATTAGATCAGATTACTGTGGGCTGTGCCCCATCAAGTCTTGAATACCTCCAAGGATGGATATCCCACAGCCTCTCTGGACACCAGANAGGTCACTCATCAGAAAATTTCTTTTTTCCTGTGTTCTCACAAATTTTTCTTTTTGTGCCGTTCTCCTTGAGGACTAGCTTGACGTGTACTTCTGACTGAGGAGGATTTCTGCAGGGAATGAGCACGTGAAATCCTCCTTTTCTCTTCTAACAAGCCTCATGTTCAACAAAACACAAAATTATATCACTGATGAATTCATGTGATACAAATTCAGTTTGGAAGTTTGATATTTAGAGAGTGTGTACTGCCAGTCTATCAACTGTTTTAGGTATAGACATGATGCAGGCAATTAAGGTGGGGGCAAGTTGGTGGAGAGGGATGACGATGCTCTTAAGTTAACATTTGCTGGTGCGATTACAACATCTGAAGGCTTCTTCAGGCAGGCCAAGCAGCAGAACTCCCACCATGACCATTACTGTTGCTTGTGCCAGTCTGGAATTTGACATGTGAAAATGGGGCAGCACCATCAAGCCAAGATGAATCTACTGATAGCAAAAAAATATTAAACAGCCATAACTTTGGAAACACACAGCTCTTTTATGATGATACATAGATTATGCATAGGCTGGACTCCTCTCTTGCCTTATAATGGTATTTAGATACTCAGGGTAGGGATGGCAGCATAAACCAGCAGACATAGTCTGTACTAGCTTCTAATTTGTTTCTGAGAAAAGTTATTGATTTTGACCTACAGGTCGTGATCACAGACACATCAAAGATAATTGGGGAGCAGTCCTTTGCCTACAGTAGGCAACTTAACCCAAAGTTTATTGTCATGATGACACCAAACTCCATCTCTCTGTATCACACTGACTAATGGAATTCCTTACTTAAAGATGAAGAGATTGGGTTGCAGGTTGTCGTTAATTTGATGCCTTAATGTTACTATTCCTTTTCTCCGCCTTCTCTGGTCTAACATAACACAACTTGGTGATTTTTCAGTATGATTCTGCAAAGACTTCCAGTTTTTTCCTGCTGGGACAGTGGCATTGTTATTAGTGACCTGCACAGAAGAGAAAATTATTTTTGGTAACTTTGGGAAATTGTCCTCCAGACATCAAAACATTTGATTTAATTTTTGCATTTATTTCTCTCAGAAGATAGCACAGCACATAGAACAGTGAGTAAATGCCTTAAACAAAACTGGTATAAAAATCAATGCATATAAATGACTCTTAACAAAGAAATAACATATCTCCTACTTGGCACTCCACAACTCAGAAGGGTATCTTGCTTTACTGTGTGTTTCAGAATCACCACATAGGTCACCCTGAAGACTATCTACTTTTCCATTGCTATGAAAGCTCTAGGTTATTATTTCTCTTACCTCATTCTTTTATGAGAGGCACAGCAATAAAACTCACTAATCTGTCCTCCTACAACACCCTAAGGATGAGCTGTGAGAATCATAAATGATTCCTTTCAATTACAGTAAATTTTTTTGAGGGAAAGAAGGAAAAGGCAAATTAAAATGGGAACCTAGGGAACAACTGAATATCATTTTTGCAGATCTTCAGAGAAAATTTTTATTAGTAGTATGACTAATAATCCCCAGTTTGCATTCTGGAAGAAACCTACCTCTTCTCACTCCATCCATCCTCGGAATTTGGATATAGACTCTGTGTGTGTGTATTAATAGTTAGTTAGTTAGATAGCTAGCTAGCTATCTAGCTAGATAGATGATTGATTGATCTATCGATCGATCTATTGAATCATAATTTAGGTTGGAAGGGACCCCTGGAGGCCATCAATTTTACTCCCTTGCTCAAAGCAG
Source organism: Balaeniceps rex (assembly GCA_013401315.1). NCBI lineage: Eukaryota > Metazoa > Chordata > Aves > Pelecaniformes > Balaenicipitidae > Balaeniceps > Balaeniceps rex. Next base: position 6,896 of record VYZW01062975.1, read on the forward strand.
CTCTAATTAGATCAGATTACTGTGGGCTGTGCCCCATCAAGTCTTGAATACCTCCAAGGATGGATATCCCACAGCCTCTCTGGACACCAGAGTATTTGACCACCCTCATTGAAAAGAAAAAAAAACTTACTGACCACTACTTTGGTGATAAGGAGACTGTGGGCAAAGGCTGTGTTTTGACTAGCCATCAAGGTTAGTCACCTTTTCACAGCAAACAATCAGGTTGGTTCAGTGTGGTTTCTCTCTACTGGTTTGTCACCTGTCCCAAGACAAACCTCCATGCACTCAAGCCACTCCTTTACATATATTTACATATATCTATGGATATAAATAGATGAATAGATACACATAAGCACAGACCTACTTGTATGTGATGTGCCGTATCAGTAGTCTTAGAGAAAGAGGGCACCTAGGCACAGTTCATTCCTAGACCATAAAGAAATCTAAGGTATACAAACCTGGCAAAACTTCCTCTCCAAGTTCTGTCAGTCAAATGCTTTTCTTAAAGGATGGAGAAAGCCAAAGCTTTCCAAAAGGGGGCAGGAATTTAGAATTAGATTTTAGTTCACTAAATCAGGGAAATACTGGTGACAGGTTATATTCTCTTTCCATTCATGCTGTAGGACTTCAGAACACCCCAAACCCTGGTCATAACCACTTCAGGCTTATAGGAGGCTTCTAACTTTTGAGCACTTTTGGAGAGTAATTTGAAGTGCATTTTTCTGTCAGCAGTTTTGGGTTGAATATTTTCCATCTCCATCTGCTCATTCTTGTCCTCAGAGCCACCCTATTGTGCTGTTATAGTTTTGCAAATATCTGACTGTTTCTTTCCTATGAGATATTAATATGGAGAGAAAGAGAGAGTCAGGTCTCAGCTACAGAGAGATTAACGAGTTGTCTACTCAAAGATATTTATATGCAAGGTTTTGCTTTGTTTATTTTGAATTGGGACTCCCTCTGCTTCGTTACTAAATGATGCAAGGAAAACTGCCAGAAGTGTAAGGAAAACTATGTACTTTTACACTTGCATTGCTTCCATAGTACCAATATGGGAGGAAAAAATCTCATGGTATAGAAAAAGATAAAGCCTTCATTAACTATCACTACAGCTTCATTTTTTACCCTGTGGCCTGCTTAGTGAGCAAAATGGTGGATGCGTATGTATTTTTGTAAATATACTATCTTCATTTTTGTGTTTTTGATAGACTTTAAGTAGATATATCTTTCTCATTAATTTCACTTTGGAGAGACACTGGGGGTAGCTAAGATGTAAAAGAGACTAAGAAGAGATAGAAAACTATTTTCCCTTTGTGCTAAACAGGGGATTCTTATTATCATCTAATTTCTTCCACATCACTCTCAAAAATGCATTTTTAGGATTTTCTTAAAGGTGCCAGCTGTAACAAAATACACTTGAAATTTGAGAGATACTACCATACATACCTTTTTTCCTTTTTTAATCCTCTGTTCAGATTAATGGTAAAAGGAATAAACAGTGTTGTTTCCTCAGCTTTGAAAACTACCATTAAATCTGTCAGAGGATTATTACAACTGCAAAGCAATCACTTGCAAAATGAGTTTGTATAGTAAATGTTGCCTTTGTAGAATTAGAGGCATTTCATAACATTAAAGTTATAACATTAAAATTGTCAAATTGAGATAATCTTTCTATTAAAGCAGGACATTACATACTGAATATATGCTCCACATTTTGACAGTATGTGTGTAAACCTGCTCCTACATTACTGCTTATCTCTGTGTGGATTATTTCTAGAGAGAGGGGCTGGAAGAAGGAAACAAAGGGTGGAAGCAAATTTTATATCTCAGAGGCTATCTCCCAGGTTTGTGGGGAGACCTTAAAAATAGCCTTTTCTTCATATTAGAATTGTCTGCCACAGCAGAGCTGAGCCTATGCTAACATGTTATGAACAGAAATCAAAATTCAAAATTCTGACTAGGCAGCTGTCATGATTTAACCCCAGCCAGCAACTGAGCACCACTAAGCCACTCGCTCACTTTCCCCCAGTGGGACTGGGGACAGAATCAAAACAGTAGAAGTGAGAAAACTCATGGGTTGAGATAAAGACAGTTTAATAGGTAAAGCAAAAGCTGTGCATGCAAGCAAACCAAAACAAGGAATGCATTCACTGCTTCCCATCGGCAGGCAGGCGTTCAGCAATCTCCAGGAAAGCAGGGCTCCATCACACGTTACGGTTACTTGGGAAGACAAACACCATCACTCCGAATGTCCCCCCCTTCCCCCTTCTTCCCCCAGCTTTATATGCTGAGCATGACATCATATGGTGTGGGATATCCCTTTGGTCAGTTGGGGTCAGCTGTCCCGGCTGTGTCCCCTCCCAACTCCTTGTGCACCCCCAGCCTACTCGCTGGTGGGGTGGGGTGAGAAGCAGAAAAGGCCTTGACTCTGTGTAAGCGCTGCTCAGCAATAACAAAAACATCCCTGTGTTATCAACACTGTTTTCAGCACAAATTCAAAACATAGCCCCATACTTGCTACTATGAAGAAAATTAGCTCTATCCCAGCCAAAACGAGCACAGCAGCTTATAAAAATGGACCTTGAACCTGAATTCAGAATGCAGGGATGTTCAGGCCCATGTCTAGCTTAGTAAAAGTAGGTAGAGTGTTTTGCTAAAGCTCTTGGACTGAAATTTGGAAATTCTGTGTTTTTAGAACCTGGCTCTACCATTTGTTTCTGGTATGATGCTGGGTAAACTGCATGAGAAAATTAGCCCTTATGCAGTCACAAAAGTTCACTCTCTGGTCCAAGAGTTGATAACAGCATGGTTGCATAAATGTTATTTCATTACGTCTAAACTCTGTATAGATTGATGTTTACATTGTTTTATTCCTTTCATAGTGCTAAAATAATGTTATCTCTGCCTTTTTTGAATTGAAACCAACTTGTCTGTTCTAAGATCTGCTCTTATAGTGTCTCCACAAAAGCCTTCAGAGGATTGCTTCCAACAAAAAACAAGCTTGGGGACTCTAGTTATAATTAAAAAAAAAACACATCAAGAATTTCATGGCCAGAATCATTGTTGTTCTTAGCATCCTAAGTATTTTATAGTAAGACTATACTAAAGTTAGTAAATGGTGAATTATGCCTGAAAATGTCAAAAACTGAGATTGCAACAAAGCTTTAGATTCCTTTTCCTGTCTGAACAGGGAGAGCAGAGTAGATCTAATTTTTTTTTAAAGATTTGTCAATAAAATGATGTGTTTGAGTATGATTGTTCTAAAGTCTACAAAGCTGTTAGCGTTCTTGATGCCCAGTCAAAACCAAGCAAATAGGCATTTGGGGTTCAGGCTTGTACCCTTACTACCTTTCCTTCCGGATACATGGTGGCAGTATGTCCACAGCACAGTGGAAATGTACTGCAGATGATGAGCTAAACAGGGACCCCGTATCCTGTTCTCTGCTCGGCTGGCGGGTAGATATTTGGCCACAGTGCCTGTGTGTTATCAGTTGAGTGACACGCTTCAGGCTGTATCTGACCCAAGTGCTGTTAGTTGCTAGCTGTAGACAGCATTGCTTTACGCACGCTGAGCTTTCTGAGGAGAATGTTACCGTGAAACTGTGTGCGGTGGTATACATAAAACTGGATATATGGCTGTGTTAATTCTTGCTCTCCCTGCTCTGTTGGACCACACCAAGCCTGTCACAGTCAGGGTTTGCCAGAGCTCTTAATGGGTCTCATGAGTGTAGTCTTTAAACAGAGGGGGATGCTGCTTTCCTCAGCTACAAGAAAACCATATTTCATGGTGATCATGAACACATGAGCACATGTTTAATATCACAAATGTCTATATATCTGTGTCTCTGTAGTAAAATACAGGTCTCAAGGTACCATTTATCCTCTCTTAAGCACCAGAACAGGAAGGAGTGCATTCATAGTATTATTGAGTTGGGGGATATAGAAACTAATGGAGAGTAGTTCAAATACATTCATGCTTTTGTGCAATGCCCATTTCTTGTGATATTCTGTTATTATGCTGGTTAAGGGTGTCTGTGCATTTGTATTTTTATGCGCTTGCTTCACCAAATTAAGGGGTTAATATGTAGCAAACTTAAAGTAGAAAAATGAAACATTATCATTGAAATGTATTAATTTCACACAAGTCTAGCATGTAAATAGGAAACTTTGACAACTAGTAAAGGGTGTTCCGGTTCTAGTCAACCCATTAATAGCCACTAGGAGACTGAAGAACAGAAAAGGATCAGATCCTAGTCTGGGATGTTTTATGGATTGTCTTCTCAATGGGAACTACGTATGGGTGTCAAAGGGAGGAACTTGGCCTTGCAGCAAGGTTTTTCAGACCTGGCTGTATGACCAGCCTCCTGAGACAAAAACATAAATTATATTGTGCCTGTTGTGGGACTGCACTTATTGGAAAACAAAACAAAACAAAACAAAACATGTTTCTCACGCCTATTCTCCTCTGTGCAATCATCTGTTCTCCAACTTAGTAAAAGGGGTTTGAGACATTTCTTTTTCTCTTTTGTCTGTATTGCTTTTCCATCTCTGTAGTGGTTAGATTTCTTCTGTATTGCTCTGAAACATAAAACCATATTTCTTTTAGCTCTTGAAAGTTCATGAATGTTTGCCTTCTGTGTGTTGCCAGGCCTTGTTTTGGTATCACAGAAGAGTTAATGGGACCTGCACACTCAAAAGGCTGTTAAAAGGAACCTAACAGACAGTACTTTTTTCCTTAAAAGTATTGGTTTTAGATAAGTCATGCACACCCGTCATACTGATTGAAAGAACTTGTAGAGAGGTTGCTCATTACTACTGCAAAGCCATTATACAAGGAGACCATTCTTTAATATTTAGAAGATTTTCTGGAGAGAGTTGACTAAAAGTTGCTGCCCAATACTTGGTTTTATCTGATGGTGGCTCCACATGCTGTGGGATGTGGGTTTGACTCTGCTAGATTTGTATTAATTTACAGCATTTAGCTGTGGCTTAATACCTAGAAAAGTTGGAGTAAGTCAATCAATCACAGTCAATGTGGTTGCTACTGGGCGCCTTCTGCTAAAATCATAGCTCTAAATTCATTAAGTATTTTCTTGAAAATAATTAGAAGTGAATGTTTGCAGCATTGAAGTAGTTTCTCTGCCTCAAATCCTGCAATACTTTGTCAGAATCTGTCTTGAACCTTAGTACTTTGGACAAAAAGAAAAGGTAATATGTCATAAGTGTAATAAATATGTGAGGTACTATTCAAAATCTACTGCCAAAGAAAGGGAGCTGAAGCTTGTTATTCACCACAAGTGGTGTAGGTCTGTCTTACCCTTGGTTTTGGTGATAAACATTTACCTATTGAACTTCTGTTGTTGAAAAATTCTGCTTATGTAAAATGGGTGAGCAGTATAGGAATTACTTTCTTCTGTTGGAATGTAAAATAAGGAATAACTAATAAGCTTTTCATTCATATTGCTTTGGCTTTGAGGTTAAATTGCTAATAGCTTATGCACAGTCATGCATTTAACAAAAATAAAGACAAGATTACTAGGTCAGCAATGGGATAGCTGAAGGAAATCACTGCCTAGGTTCACTGTACAAGAAAGGTTGTAAGTAAAGATGCACAGTCTGGAGATCTTTGAATTTGCTTGTACTGCAACAAGGAGACTGTCAGAAAGAGGCTTCCTGAGCACCTATTACCCAAGTATAGAGAAGCTTTCTGACTGAGGTAACTGCTGAATGATCAGATGATCACTTGGATAATCATCTGGCATTAGCTGTTGAGCTCCCACACATGTGCTGTTAAATAACCCCCTACCCCTGACTGATGGGTGGTGGTTTGGTCTTATGAAGTTGTATGGAAAGATCTAATTGGGGGTAAAAGTGGGATTCATCCCACCTAACTTTATCTGACTGATCGTAGGTTGGGACATGTAGCTCTCTGAAGGTGGCTATATCCTTGCTGTGAAGTGAACCANATGACTCTCAGCTACCACTCTCCTTCATTGTACTCTAGGATCTGGTTCAAATCACCTCTTTACACAGACCAGTTGCCTCTACCTTTCTGGTAGAACCAAATCATCATAATCTCAATAATCAGATCATGCACATTATTAAATGAAATAGACAGTCTCATCTGGCCATTGGGGCAGTATCTGTCTAAAGTCCACAGAAGTAAAGGGAGGCTTCTAACATATTTCCAGATATACCTCCTCTGGTAAAATCCAACAAACTTAAACTGATGAAGAACTACTGTCTCCCCACAGAACGGCAGTATTCCAGGCACCAGACACTTGCTCCTAGTTTGCACTAGAGTTATTTAGGATTTTCACTGGCTCAATATGCGGCTTGTATCCTTTCTTTTCTTAAAACAAGATGTAAACGAGGTTGAATACTACAAATACACACAATAGTCCTGGAGGATGATGGCAGTAGTGGTGTTTTCTTACTTCTCTGAAAGAAATATCTTCACTGATGGCACTATATTAATTTCTGTATAAATGACTGTAGGTGTACTCTGTGTGTTTTGATTAGATTGTAGTAAAAGACTCACAAATTCTAAACGTGCCATGTATCTGGCATTTCATTTAGTCTTCATGTCACCCATGTGAACTGCTGTGGAGGCATTTTTTTGTTCACTTTAGTGGATCTACAGGGGGTACCTTATGAAAGGTGGTCTTGGGGGATACACATGAGATAAATCTGACTGAACTTCAATTAGGGAACCTCTAAATGGTTGCAGCAACCTCTGCAGTTGAAGGAGATGGTGAAAAGCTGGGAGGGTACTTCTGGATTTAAGCTGGGCTGTGGAACAGTAAAAACAGTTCTTTGAATTTTAGTGTTATATGGTCTCATAATAGAGAAATGCAGGTCTTGTCAATGCAATGCACTTTGGTGGCTGCAAGAACAAGTCTTAGTTTTAACGTTTCCTCACTTCTCACTGATTAGCTAATGAATGTTAATATTTCTACCAAAGCTTTCACATGTAATTCATATGCTGCTGAAAAGCACTTTGACACCGTAACTTTATGAGCAAAAGTAGATTAAAAGAAGACTTCAGACCATTTTGCAATGTGATATCTGAGGATATTTGTGAAGTGTTCCCTAGATAAGAAACTTTTCCGTCTGTACAGGGTGAATTATTCTCTACTGTTGGCTGTTAGGCATGCTAAGTGTCATGAAATTGTAACAATAAATAGATTTTTTACGAAGCAAGAAGTACCAAGAGCCTCAGAATGACCTGCAGTTGTATGCCTTCAGCTTATTACTTCTGCAGTAATATTATTTTGTTAAAGATTGTATGTGATCATAGCCTTTCTTTTAACATAAGTGCAGGAAAATTTAAGCTCATTTACAGGATACCTGAAATAATATCTTTCTCAAGAGCAAACACAGACATGAACTTACAGCACAGTAAGGGACAGTGAGTGAGCCCAGGTGAGCTTGTAAGTAAAGCCTGTGGAAGGGGAGCAGAAAAATCAAAGATGTAAAAGAAGGAACAAAAAAAACCCCAAAGCAGTCTGAAAAAGCATTTTGTTTAGGACCATGATAAAGGACAGAAAGAACATTTGAGCTAAGTACCATCACGAAAAGGTGCTGGGAACCATTAGCAAAGCATGATTTTTGCTGAGTTTGGGAAACCAGACTTGAAATAATTTGTAAATACTTTTACAGCATTGCATAGGAGCAACATCTGCCTCTTGGCAGTCTCAGTTTCTACCTACAAGACCTTGAATTATTTTCTTTTTTTTGGCTAGCTGTTCTTGCCGAAAAGATGCTCCAGCTTGTGGGAAATTGTCAGCTGAATTTACCAGCAATAAATAATTCCAACTACAACATTTAAAATATAGATTTTTACTGAGTATGCAAAATTATATCAAAAAACCATGTTATCACATTTCAAATTAATTGCTTTGAGAAGATGTTAGTATTGTTGAACATTTTTAACAAAGAAAATATGATGTTTCACATTTGTAGAAAAAATAGTCAGGCTATCATAAAAAGTATCTGTAAAATACAGAGAATATATTTCCAGTACTGTACTTGGCAGCATGCTTCAGCTGTGAACCACATCAACCTGTGAAATATGTCTTTGATCCAGTTTAGCATATTTACCAAAGAAAATTTTGATAAAATCTTTCACGCAGTTTATAAAACAGCTGGTAATATTTTGGAATTACTGGTCTGAAGAATAAGTCTTAGCTTTGAGGCTCCCTCACTGGTGTGAAATATTTGTAAATGTGTTCATCTCTTCTGAACTGAAATACTTCTATCCTTCCCACTTGCCCTTCCCAGTATCTTTCTGAGCTAGAACATGCATGAGTATTCTCAAGCAGTATGCATCTTGGGGCCTGTTTCCAGCCTAAGTGCAACAGTCTGATGTCAGGTAGGATACTCAAGAGATCTGATAAGACTGAATAATTTTTCTGTTTTACAGCTATAGGTAGTACGTAACCAATTGTTAGAGAGAATTGCACCTTACAACATGTACCCTCTTACTGTGAAACTATAAGGAAACAGAAATATTGCAAAATAATTGGGATGAGAGGGATTTTATTATTAATCTTTCTTACTATGGTGGTGCCTGCAGACCCACCAAGACTGGGACTCAGTTCTGTGCAAACATGCAAAACTGAATATTTTGTATTTCTTGTATCTTGGACCAGCTGATTGTCATCAGACCCGGAGAGCTGAATTACATACTTTTAAAATGATTGTTCCTAACCCAAAGCTCATTAAAATCAGCAGAATGACTCCTATGTAAATTCAGTTGATTTTGGCTTAAGTTTATTATGAAACTCTACCTTCACTATTCATGCTCTGGGTTGAAAGCTGCACACATCTTTATTGTAGTGCATGTCTTCTCCCAGCCTCCTCCATGCTGCTCTTTGGCTTTCAGCAGTACAGAAAGCAGCTCACAGGTCATGGGACCTGAAGACACAGAAGCGGTGATTTGGGAACTACCAAATACTGACCTCTGTGACACGCATATCACCTGCTTTGTACTTATTTTTGTAAGCTACCTTGGCAGTCTGTTGGTTCAGAGTCATGCTCAGAGGTATAGGTACCAATGACCCCATGAGATGCTAATGACACTACCATTAGCATCCAGAGAAGAATTTCTGGCATAAAGTGGAGAAGCCAAATCTAAAAAAGGACCTGCCAATTTTGCATGTAACTAGAAAGATCATTGCTAGCTAAACTAGAAAAATGTCAAGTAATTTAATTTTCCCACAGCAATTTGTGAATGTCCCCTTCTTTCCTTTACACTGTTGCCTAACCATGGCTAGAGAGGGGTGAGAACGGACTGTTAAATATTTTGCATGTGGGGAATATACAACATATGTTTCAACTCTGTATCCATATATGTATGTACATCTCTTGCAGACATAAGGTTAGTAGTTGCCAGTTACTCACAGACACATTCATATCTTTTATCACTATTCACATCATCTTGAAATTTAAAGCCTGGAAAGAATGTATTTTGTAACAGCAAACATCCTTCCAGCTCCAGGTGCAGAGGAGTGTGTCCAGGAATGCTCAAGGCTAAGTGTTTTTGAAACTGCAGTTTTGTTGCCTTGGAAAAAAAGAACTGACCATTGTTTAAGAGAGTTGGCCAGAAGTTGTCTTTGGTTCCTACTCTGCTGAAAGATGTGGTGTGACTCTGGGCAAGTCACCACGAACCTGTCTCCTGTGTAAAATATGAGAAGGAGGGGGGGAAGTCATACAGTGATTGGTACGACTTCAGTCAGTACTAGACCTGGGTGATATTTTAAATTTTTCACAATTTAAAAAATGTTATGATCATCACTGCTCAAGGCTATTTCCTCAGCTAGTATGTAGTTCCAGAGTTAACAGAAAGTGCTGTAGGTGTGTCGAAGAAGCAGCCTGGGAGAAATTACACATTGACAACACTCAGCTGATGTCAGAGGAGCTACATTGATTTACTCTCGCTGAGTAGCCAGCCAGTTTCTTTGCACGTTGTCTTATCCCAGAAGTAGCGCTGTGGAATAAGTGAAGTAGGAGTCAGTTGGGTTTTTCTCCTTTTTTTTTCTGACCTTTTAAAGAGGCCAGTAGTGATACTTACTTTTATTATCTACATTGTTTTCCTGAAATACAAACTAAATTCATAGTGTTTTTATCTGAAAGTGTTTTTTTTCTTCTTCTTCTCTTAAAGTCATTACCCTGCCATATAGAGCTAGCAATTTACTGAAATATTCTGTCCTTTACAATAGCAGTTTGCATTAAGTTCTGTCCTTGACTATCATTCTGAATTTTGCTTTGTAGTCATTGTGACTTTGTAGGTCGCAAGGGATCTTTTTTTACATAATTTCTGTATTCTATTGCTCTAAGGGCTAAAAATTTTAAACAGCATAAGAATTTAATTACAAGTAGAAAGAGAGAGAGCTGGAATCCTAGCAGCTATGGTCGAAATAACAGGACTATTTAGAAATTATGTGTTAAAACTGGAGTTATATCTATTGAAACCAGAAATATTTGATAGTTCTTCTAAGTATTGCCTATCATTTATTGGGGGGGTGGGGGGAAAGCTTGGGTAAGATTAACCCCAGTTATTACTATTGTCTCCTTGCCAGAGGTTTTTACCACCTCAGTTATAGTACGGCTATAGAAACAGCAGCATTGGGATTTGGCACATTTGAGGGTGTGAAGACATCTGCATGGGAAAGAGAAAAAAGCAGGTAGAGTCAAGGGAGCAGGCAACTACCTGAAGTGGATGTTACATTAATAGATGAAATCTGAATTATTTCAGAAAATTATTTGCTGTTGGAGTTTTCTGTTTCTGCAGTTGTCCCATGTGTCCAATCCCGTGTGTGCCCTGAGGCAGCAGAAACATCCAGTAAGGGGAGAAGCAGGTAGTATGGGAATGGCTGAAAATGATCATCTGAAGGCAAGCTGGTGACCATTCATGAAAATGACAATTAGGAGAACAGTTTCTTGCTTACAGCTCTAATTGAAAAACTGTTCTATAACAGAAAAGAATAGTTTCCATGCTGCTTTGTAGAGTATTGCTGAAAGCCAGAGTATCTCTATCACAGTTCTGAATAACTTGATTTTGAATTTCTGTCCCCAAATGTACTTTTCTTAGAGAATTTAGATGTATACATTTACATTATATATATGTTTGGAAAGGGGCTGTACTTGACCAGATCTAAAAAGTACAGTGCAGTAGATTGTATTTATAAATATCATTCCTTAGAAAGCTTATTGTCTCAGGACAAATGCATATGGCACCATTAACAACCTCCTACCCTTCTGATTTTTTTTAAAAAAAAAAAAAAAACAAACACATTTGGTAAGAGTTTAAGTTTTCTAGATTACATATGGTAAATTTCTGAAGATGACGGACCTTTTTGCCAGTAGCAGGTGGCTCTGACAACACTGCTCATAAAAAGTAGAATATCATACAAAGTAACTGTCCTGGTTTCAGCTGAGTTAGAGTTACTTT
>VYZW01062982.1:0-12651 GCA_013401315.1 Balaeniceps rex
TACAGATATGCTTATCCTGCCTCAGAACACAGACATGAATGAGATGAATTTGGAACGTCTCTTCCAGCCTGAGTTTTCCACAATTTTGTAATTCCTTTTGATCTAAGCTTTTCCTTCGGAAAGGAAGAGGTGATATCTGCTCTACTCCCAACAGGGCTGGTTTCTTTTTTTTCCCCTAACATTTTATACTGAAGGGGCATCCAATCCTTAGTTCATCACGGAAGATAAAAAGTAAGAAAAGCAGCATTTAACAGGTCAATAATCACAGCAGAGGTGTGAAAAAGGCAGCTTCACTTCCCTCCATCCTCTTGCTTTCTAATTAGGTGCTGACAATGTGATTAACACTACGTAAGATGCAGCGATAGTTCTTGCTCTGGAGAGCTCAGAATCTATGAGCCAAAGAATGAAGATCCCTCAGGATTAGTTCTTGCTTCCATGTGCNCGAGGGGCCGCCGCCGCGCCGGGGGTCGGGCCGCCGCCCGGAGGCTCGAAATGCAGGGCAGGGCACGGCCGGTGTGGCCCGCGAGAGTCCGGGGGGCGACGCCCGCAGCCAGCTGCGCCGTAACCCGCTTCGCACGGGCCGGCGGGGGGGACCTGTGGCAAACTGGCGCCCCGGCACCGGCGCCCGGTGATCGGTTTGGCCGCGGCGACGTGAGCGTGGCTGTGCCCTCGCCTCAGCTCACCGCGGCCGGGCGCCCGGTGGCGCCGGGACCCCCTCCCCGGGGAGGGTGGGCACGGGCGGGTAGGAGCGCGCAGGGAGGCAAAGGTGGTTTTGATACAGGCACAAGTTTGGCAAATGTGACGTCCTCCGTTTCCGCAACGGAAAACGCACCGGAGCACATAGTTTACTGAAATGTATTGAAGGGAACCAGTGCTTGCTGACGGATTAAAGATGGGGTCAAAGCAGAAGCGGCTCACACCTGCTTTGTGCTGCTCTTTAGAAACAATAAAATAACATTTCGGGGGGGGGGAAGAAAAGCAAGAATTGCAAACATCCTTTTTGCTCTTACTTTCTTCATTTTGCAAAGTTATGGACGTGGATCTTCAGTTGTAAAAAGCCCACGGATAGCACGGGACGCTAACACAGCTAGGGGTTAGGTCTGTGAACGCCCGACTCGCAGCTCACCCCTGGGTGCTAAGCCCTCTCCTCAGTGCCAGCGCAGCTTCACAGCCAAATGCATCGATCAAAAACGTGTTGGTCCAGCACTTGACGTGCTATAGACACTATTGGTAAAATCGACTTGAGTTAGCGCGGAGCTGGCTTCTCGCTTTCTGAGGGAAAAGGGGAAGGAAAATGTCCCGTCGCTGTGTAAGGCAGAAGGGTACCCGCCGCGGGTTACTAAAATCTGCCAGAAGTCGCAAGCTCGAGAACGCCGGCTCCGAGCCCTGGGCGCAGCCGAGCAGCCTCTGAGCCTCCAGCGCTGTTACCGGCGTCGGCAGCGCGGAAGGCACAGGGAGGGCGAGCAGCGGCACCCGGTACCGGAGCGTTGCACTTGAAAATAAACAGATCGGTGGCTGCGAGCCTCTGCTGATCCTTCCTGCCTATCCCCCCCGCACACACACAGTGATGCCCTTCCGCCTCCCCAAGCAGCCAGTGACAGAATATATGCCCGCTGTCCCTCGTACCCGACGGTCTCCTGTTACGTTAGTGGAAATTCCAAAGTGTAAATCGGGAAAAATTGGCGCAGGCTCATGATACTGTAAATTGGCTGGAGCTGGAAACACTGTACAGACATGTGATGGAAAGTTGCACTTTCTCCACCGTCAAACTAATTAGCTAAGGCAGCCCATGAGGGGAGTAAGGGGATAATAATCTCAAGTTTCCCCTTGTTTATGCTTTTTCTAAAAACGTTACTGCGCCCGGCCCTGGGTAGGAAAGTTAGTAGCTGGTGGAAACTCCCTCTCCAAGGAGAGGGTTGTTTACGATTACCCGTGTGTGCGCGCTGATGACGAGCGGCGATCTCCCTGTCCGCGGCTGCGGAACAGCCGCTCTCGGAGTCGGGCAGGGAGTCGGGCAGGCATTCCCCAGCACCGCCTCAGGAGCTGCAGGGTTCGCCTCGCGCGGCCCAAGCTCGNCGGGCGCCCGGTGGCGCCGGGACCCCCTCCCCGGGGAGGGTGGGCACGGGCGGGTAGGAGCGCGCAGGGAGGCAAAGGTGGTTTTGATACAGGCACAAGTTTGGCAAATGTGACGTCCTCCGTTTCCGCAACGGAAAACGCACCGGAGCACATAGTTTACTGAAATGTATTGAAGGGAACCAGTGCTTGCTGACGGATTAAAGATGGGGTCAAAGCAGAAGCGGCTCACACCTGCTTTGTGCTGCTCTTTAGAAACAATAAAATAACATTTCGGGGGGGGGGAAGAAAAGCAAGAATTGCAAACATCCTTTTTGCTCTTACTTTCTTCATTTTGCAAAGTTATGGACGTGGATCTTCAGTTGTAAAAAGCCCACGGATAGCACGGGACGCTAACACAGCTAGGGGTTAGGTCTGTGAACGCCCGACTCGCAGCTCACCCCTGGGTGCTAAGCCCTCTCCTCAGTGCCAGCGCAGCTTCACAGCCAAATGCATCGATCAAAAACGTGTTGGTCCAGCACTTGACGTGCTATAGACACTATTGGTAAAATCGACTTGAGTTAGCGCGGAGCTGGCTTCTCGCTTTCTGAGGGAAAAGGGGAAGGAAAATGTCCCGTCGCTGTGTAAGGCAGAAGGGTACCCGCCGCGGGTTACTAAAATCTGCCAGAAGTCGCAAGCTCGAGAACGCCGGCTCCGAGCCCTGGGCGCAGCCGAGCAGCCTCTGAGCCTCCAGCGCTGTTACCGGCGTCGGCAGCGCGGAAGGCACAGGGAGGGCGAGCAGCGGCACCCGGTACCGGAGCGTTGCACTTGAAAATAAACAGATCGGTGGCTGCGAGCCTCTGCTGATCCTTCCTGCCTATCCCCCCCGCACACACACAGTGATGCCCTTCCGCCTCCCCAAGCAGCCAGTGACAGAATATATGCCCGCTGTCCCTCGTACCCGACGGTCTCCTGTTACGTTAGTGGAAATTCCAAAGTGTAAATCGGGAAAAATTGGCGCAGGCTCATGATACTGTAAATTGGCTGGAGCTGGAAACACTGTACAGACATGTGATGGAAAGTTGCACTTTCTCCACCGTCAAACTAATTAGCTAAGGCAGCCCATGAGGGGAGTAAGGGGATAATAATCTCAAGTTTCCCCTTGTTTATGCTTTTTCTAAAAACGTTACTGCGCCCGGCCCTGGGTAGGAAAGTTAGTAGCTGGTGGAAACTCCCTCTCCAAGGAGAGGGTTGTTTACGATTACCCGTGTGTGCGCGCTGATGACGAGCGGCGATCTCCCTGTCCGCGGCTGCGGAACAGCCGCTCTCGGAGTCGGGCAGGGAGTCGGGCAGGCATTCCCCAGCACCGCCTCAGGAGCTGCAGGGTTCGCCTCGCGCGGCCCAAGCTCGCTCTGCCTGCCTGCCTGCCTGCCTGCCTGCCTGCCTGCCTGCTCGCTCGCCCGCTCTCCCACCTGTGACGCAGCCTAGTTGACGTGCGCCGCGGCCAATGGGGTGCCGCCCCCGGGGGCGTTGCTGCCGGCTGATTGGTTGGCAGGAGCCGAGCGCTGCGCAAAAACAGAAAAGCCGAGCGCTGTCGGCTCAGAAACTGCCGGCAGAGATCAGAGGAGCCGGGGCCGGGACCGGGACCGGAGCCGGGACCGGAGCCGGGACCGGGACCGGAGGCGAGCGGCGGCAGCAGCAGCAGCAGCAAGCAGAGACAGACAGAGAGGGGCTAGACGCAAAAGCAGCAAGAGAGGAAAAAACCCGATCCAGCACATCCATAAAAAGCAGAGTGATGATGATGAACATAATAATAGCAATAAAAGAAGAAAATGAAAGACTATTAATAGAAGAGAGAAAAATCTAAAATCTTTAAATAAAAAAGAGGAAATCCCAGAGAAATCAGGGAATGAAAGTTTTGGGTAGCAAAGCTGTTCTCTGCCTTTTTTGATATGAAATCTTTTTGCGTGTTATAATTTTTTTTTTTTTAATTTCGCGGTTTTCTGCCTTTTTCTTGCATCTAAAGAGGGCATGTCCACCGGCTCTTCCAGCAGCATCTACCCCTCCAGCTCCCACCAGGAAGACAAACCGAGGACAATCTTGAAATATAAAATTTTCCTCCTTGGGATTTGCTGCTGCTGCTGCCTCCGCCGCCACTGCTGCTGCCGCGGTGCAGTGCCAAGACTCTCGGAATAAATAAAAGCGGGCTGCTGTGTCTCTCTAGATACATCCAGCTAATAGCCATTATTAGTTGGCCATTTATTTCGAAGATCACAGATGAAGTGGGGACGCCCGTCTTCTTCATTTGGTCAGCGTGTGAAACAGTAATACTCGTAACAAAAAGGAGGGAGATGGGGGAGAAAAAAATCCTAACATGAATCAGAAGAAATAATATCTCGCACCCTCCCCTAAATCAGCCTCCCCCCCTTTCCTTCCCCCTCCCCCGATCCCTCTCTCTCCACACGCTCGCGGGCGCACACACACGCGCGCACACACACACACAGACAGACAGACACGCACACAGATAGACACGCACAGGCACACACACCGTACTGTGTATTTTCGGAGGAGGAGGAGGAGGTGGTGGTGGTGGCTTTTGGAAGAGGAGGAAGAGGTGGTGTTGGGGAGGGGGGAATCTCTTTCCCCGCTTGGAGATGATCGTGCTATTCCTCTTTGCCTTGCTCTGGATGGTGGAGGGGGCCCTTTGCCAGCTCCATTACACGGTGCAGGAAGAGCAGGAGCATGGCACGTTCGTGGGGAATATCGCCGAGGACCTGGGCTTGGACATTACAAAACTTTCGGCTCGCCGCTTCCAGACGGCGCCCAACTCCCGCAGCCCTTACCTGGAGCTCAACCTGGAAACCGGGGTGCTCTACGTAAATGAGAAGATCGACCGGGAGCAGATCTGCAAGCAGAACCCCTCCTGCCTGCTGCGCCTGGAGGTCTTCCTGGAGAACCCCCTCGAGCTGTTCCGGGTGGAGATCGAGGTGCTGGACATCAACGACAACCCGCCCTCCTTCCCGGAGCCCGACCTCACGGTGGAGATCTCGGAGAGCGCCACGCCGGGCACCCGCTTCCCCCTGGAGAGCGCCTTCGACCCCGACGTGGGCACCAACTCGCTCCGCACCTACGAGATCACCCCCAACAGCTACTTCTCCCTCGACGTGCAGACGCAGGGGGACGGCAACCGCTTCGCCGAGCTGGTGCTGGACAAGCCCCTGGACCGGGAGCAGCAAGCGGTGCACCGCTACGTGCTGACCGCGGTGGACGGCGGGCAGCCCCAGCAGCGCACCGGCACCGCCCTGCTCACCATCAGGGTGCTGGACTCCAACGACAACGTCCCCGCCTTCGAGCAGCCCGTCTACACCGTGTCGCTGCCGGAGAACTCGCCGCCGGGCACCCTGGTGCTGCAGCTCAACGCCACCGACCCCGACGAGGGCCAAAACGGCGAGGTGATCTACTCCTTCAGCAGCCACATCTCGGCCCGCGCCCGGGAGCTCTTCGGCATCGCGCCGCGCACCGGGCGGCTGGAGGTGAGCGGCGAGCTGGACTACGAGGAGAGCAGTGTGTACCAGGTGTACGTGCAAGCCAAGGACCTGGGGCCCAACGCCGTGCCGGCGCACTGCAAGGTGCTGGTGCGGGTGCTGGACGCCAACGACAACGCGCCCGAGATCAGCTTCTCCACCGTCAAGGAGGCGGTGAGCGAGGCGGCGGCGCCGGGCACCGTGGTGGCCCTCTTCAGCGTCTCGGACCGCGACTCGGAGGAGAACGGGCAGGTGCAGTGCGAGCTGCTGCAGGGCGACGCGCCCTTCCGCCTCAAGAGCTCCTTCAAGAACTACTACACCATCGTCACCGAGGGGCCGCTGGACCGCGAGCAGCCGGGCGGCGACGCCTACACCCTCACCGTGGTGGCCCGGGACCGCGGCGAGCCGCCGCTGAGCACCAGCAAGTCCATCCAGGTGCGGGTGAGCGACGTGAACGACAACGCGCCGCGCTTCAGCCAGCCCGTCTACCAGGTCTACGTGAGCGAGAACAACGTGCCCGGCGCCTACATCTACGCCGTCAGCGCCACCGACCGGGACCAGGGCGCCAACGCCCAGCTCGCCTACTCCATCCTGGAGAGCCAGATCCAGGGCATGTCCGTCTTCACCTACGTCTCCATCAACTCCGAGAACGGCTTCCTCTACGCCCTCCGCTCCTTCGACTACGAGCAGCTCAAGGAGTTCAGCTTCCAGGTGGAGGCCCGCGACGCCGGCGAGGAGCCGCAGCCGCTGGCCGGCAACGCCACTGTCAACATCGTCGTGGTGGACCAGAACGACAACGCTCCGGCCATCGTCAGCCCCCTGCCCGGCCGCAACGGCACCCCGGCGCGGGAGGCGCTGCCCCGCGGCGCCGAGCCGGGCTACCTGGTGAGCCGGGTGGCGGCGGTGGACGCCGACGACGGGGAGAACGCCCGCCTCACCTACAGCATCGTGCGGGGCAACGAGGCCAGCCTCTTCCGCATGGACTGGCGCACCGGGGAGCTGCGGACGGCCCGCAGGGTGCCGGCCAAGCGCGACCCCCAGCGCCCCTACGAGCTGGTTATCGAGGTGCGCGACCACGGGCAGCCGCCGCTCTCCTCCACCGCCGCCATCCAGGTGGTGCTGGTGGACGGCGCGGCCGAGCGGCCCGGNACCTCACCCTCATCCTCATCATCGCCCTGGGCTCCGTCTCCTTCATCTTCCTGCTGGCCATGATCGTCCTGGCCGTGCGCTGCCAGAAGGAGAAGAAGCTCAACATCTACACCTGCCTGGCCAGCGACTGCTGCCTGGGCTGCTGCTGCTGCTGCCCCTGCTGCAGCCGCCAGGCGCGGGCCCGCAAGAAGAAGCTCAGCAAGTCGGACATCATGCTGGTGCAGAGCTCCAACGTGCCCAGCAACCCGGCGCAGGTGCCGGTGGAGGAGTCGGGCAGCTTCGGCTCCCACCACCACAACCAGAACTACTGCTACCAGGTCTGCCTCACCCCCGAGTCCGCCAAGACCGACCTGATGTTCCTCAAGCCCTGCAGCCCCTCCCGCAGCACCGACGCCGAGCACAACCCCTGCGGGGCCATCGTCACCGGCTACGCCGACCAGCAGCCCGACATCATCTCCAACGGCAGCATTTTGTCCAGCGAGGTAAGGCCCGGGCGCCCGCCGCCCCCCGCGCCGGGCCGTTGGGCGACCGTTGGGCGGCCGTTGGGCGGCCGTTGGCTGGGCGGCCGGCCGTGCCCCGCCGCTGCACTGCGGGCTTTCCCCAAGCCCCGCGTCGCTTTCCCGTCGTCTCCCGAAGCGCCCGCCCCTCCTCTCCCGGCGGGGAAAGGCACTTTGCTTTCCCCTGCGTCCTCCTTTTCCCTTTAATTCATTCGTCCGCCGCCTCTCTCCTCGTTGGCCTCTCATATTCGGGGGGCTTCAGCGGCAGGCGAGGGAGAGGTGAGTGCGGGGCAGCCCGTCGCCCGCTCCGGCCAGCCGCTGGCTCCCCTTCACCCGGGCTCAGAAACTCTTGCAGTCACGCGTGTCCCCGTCCCCCCCGTGTCTCCCCCTGGTGCCTGTGAACGAAGCTGGCCCCGGCCGGGCAGCATCGGGGCGCAGAGATCCTCCTGAGCCGATAGCTGCGAGCGGATCTCCTGTGGGGTGGGGTGGGGTGGGGGTTACTGCTTTTCGCAGAGTCGCTGCAGCTGACAGGGATGAAATGACATGAGGCGTAATCACAGGGTTTTCTGAAGCAACATTTTAAAACTGTGTCTTTTCCTTCCCGAAATCTTTGCATGTGCAAGTAAGGCTTTGGGGGAACCCCCCTCTGGGACTGTGACAATCTCTACAGTTAGCAGGAACTTTAATTAATTTGTGAATTAGGGTTTATTAATTGACTTTTCTTTACTCTATTTGAACAGCTCTTTATAACCCAAAGCTGAGTTTGCAAAGGAAAGCATCAAGACAGAGTTCCGTGAAATTATATGCAGAGACTTAACATCCCCTCCTGTTAAACATGTTGCCTATATTGTGTTATCTAGTGTGTAGAGAATTTCTATCAAAGCATATGCCATGCCGTAATACTCCCGTTAATCATTTTCTACTGGGTTAGCTCATACACGCTCTCAGTACCTCCCTGCCCATGCACTAATGAAAACAACACATCCTGTCTTAACATGAATACTGAAACCTGAATACAGTCCAGTCTGGCAAAGCTGGTTTGAATGATATCTTCTAAAGCGTTAAGTTTTGCAGTAAAATTTCTCATATTGGCTTGTAAGATTGACCTTTCCTGAAAATGTCTATAAAACTCTGTCTTCTGTTGCCTTTTTAAGGAGTTGAGGGTATCTCAATGTATTTTCTTCCTTAGGGTGCAGTAACTGTACTGTCTCCCCCTATTTTTATACACTGGAATTAAAAACAGACTGAAAACTAGATTACAATAAGTTTTTTCTCAGACTGAGTAGTACACAACTCTAGAAATAGTTCTGTTGATTTTTGTGGGAGTCCTTGTGATGCTTGACAGTGTGCAGTGTGAGAAAACGTGTCACAATCTCATCCCAAAAAACTCAGGAAAAAATCCCTCATGCCTTCCCATCTGTGTGAATAAGAGCTGGGTTTTTTCCCCTTACATCCTAGAAACAGATTGTGTAGGCCTACTTGCAGCTAAACATTACCATTTATAGTGAACATGGTGAGCTGCACTGGTATATGTTCTGTTGCTGGCTACAGAAATATCAAGAGTTAAAATATTTCCTAATATTTTCTTTTTCCTAGACAAAACATCAGCGTGCTGAGCTCAGTTATCTAGTTGACAGACCCCGACGAGTAAACAGGTATGAGCTCCTTAGCCTTGTTTTCCTAACGTGTGCTTTAGCAAGTCTGAATGGGGTGTAGAAATGTGTTTACTGCAGATGGAAAATAGTAGTAAAGCAATGGGAAATTGAATGTATGTAGATGAATTAAATAAAACACTGTCGACTAAACGCATTTGAATTATGGCTTTTCTGAGCTGGTTTCAAAACCAACTGGAATGAGAACAAAATCTCATTTTGTGTTAGTCTAAAACGTGCTTTAAATACTTATGAACACTTCTGTAGGGTCTTCCAGAAAACATTGGTCTCTATGAGTTAAAATTTAGCTATCCAGCTTAAGTAAATGCTACCAAATTATTTATCCCAATTACGTGAAAACCAGGCGGAGTACTAACGCTTACTGTCCGTTTCAGCTAGACTACCAAGGTCTGAAAATGCCAGTTTTGTTTATGGTGGACAGAGCACCTCTGCAGAAGCAGTGCAGCAGGCAGGAGTGGGTGAATGCAGCACCGCGTTTGGCCATGTGATGGCAGAAGAATGTTTTACGAGTTCCTCTTTCATGTTTATTCTAATGTAAAGATGTTTCTGTGTCTAGTTCTGCATTCCAGGAAGCAGACATAGTAAGCTCTAAGGACAGTGGTCATGGAGACAGTGAGCAAGGAGACAGTGATCATGATGCCACTAATCGAGGTCAATCCTCTGGTAAGTCTGATAAGAGAATGGAAATAGTAGATCTTTAAGTAGGGAGACTAGAAAGAACAGTTACTTATAGGAATATAACACAAGAGTGGCATAAATAATGTGAGCATATTGTATGGGAGGCTGGGTTTAAGTCTGCTTTCTACTACAGTTACCTGGGCAAGGGTTTTGAACCCCTTTCATTCACAGGGCAGAGTTTATTTTATTCATTTGGTGGGGGGGTGGTGTGTTGTTCTGCATCATTTCCTGTGGCAAAACTTCCTGCACATTAAAACAAAGTTGTTGGTACAGTTTATAGTGCATATTTTTTCAACAGCAGATTTGCAGAATTTCAAAGCATTAGGCAATTTTGTTTAGTAGGCACTTCAGCTGGCATGGCAGTGGGAAGTGCAGGGGGAGTTCCCAAGGGAAAGAATGAACCCAGTGATTGAATGACAGCCAGACTGTGAGGATTTTTGCTGGGGATCAGTGGAGACACATTGGGTGCTCTGAATGTGTAATACCTTAGCATTTTCTGAGGATTGTTTTTTAATTCAAATTGAGGCACCGTATAGTATAAGTGATCTCCATGCTAATAAGGCATTCTTCAGTACATTTCTTTCAGTCCTGACAAAGGAAAGAAATGCTTTAAAAGACTATGATTTGAGTCACCTAGAAAATATATATATTGCAGTGTTATTCCCATGTGTACAGCTTGCTGTCTTTGCTCTCATACTGTCAGTTTTCTTCTGAAAGGGACATTTGTTTAGAGCCTATGCATTAGAATTCATTCTCACCCTCGCACTGCATTTTAGCCACAAATGCTTGTGCTTTCTTCCGTACCACAGTCTCCAAAGGTCTGGTGTGTCTTGATTCAATACAGTGATTTCTTTCCCCTTGTTTCCTCTGTGCTCTATCATGTATAAGGATTTGCTACAACTGTGCCATACAAAATACCACCAGAGTCTCCCCAGTCATCCATTTTTTTTCCCCTCACCCCCGTCTTAGAAGATACCAGGGCAAGGGACTGTCATAGCAGTGCTGCCTCACCCGCGTGCTCTGTTAACGTCCTCTATTTTCTTGCTGCTATAGTCACTGTGCCCTTAACGATGGGAAACCCAGGCATCAGGGGAAGAGGAGGCTGCTACAGGGCCCCTTTATATTGCTGCAAGTCATTAATATGCAGACCTAATGAGACTCGAGAAGAGCCAAGAGTCTCCGGAGCTCCCCGCTTCTTGCAGGGCTTCATGCTAAGTGAACAGAGTGTCTATTTTGTGTCTGGGAACCTGACAACAAACCAGGTCTTGCCAGAAGTTTACATCTGAACACAGAGCCTCTTTCATTTTTGGCCTATATATGGCGTATGATTTATTGTTGTTTTAAAAAGCCATGTATTTAGCCTCCCCCCACCCTTTCTTTCGCACTGTTTCTGATGCAGCAATCAGTGCTACTGAGTTATAAAAAGCTCCCTCTCCTCCTGCCCTCCCTGCATTCCTTTTTTTTTTTTTTTTTTTTTTTTTTTTTTTTTTTTTTTTTTTTTTTTTTTTTTTTTTTTTTTTTTTTTTTTTTTTTTTTTTTTTTTTTTTTTACGCATTTTACTGCAGCAGTCATCTCAATGAACGTTTCAATCAGCTTAGTCCCTCAACATAATGAACCATAATAACCAAACAGGAGAGAAAAGAATAAACATCTGCAGAAGGGGCTGGATTTGACTGATGGTGGGAATATAATCATATAGTTGCACATCAACTGAAAGCTATTTTCTTTTAGATGCATTCAGTGCTGTTATTGTTGTGCCTCTGCTCTTTATTCTTTCTCTCCATTTTAAAAGTAGTCTATATCAGATATGAACACTGGAACTACTGTCAAACTTGGCATTAGTCCTTAGCTGGGTAAATTCTTCATCATTTCTATTTTATCAAACTAGGGGAAAAATCTATTCCAGACTTTCAAAATAATTTCATATCATTTAAGGATCTGATGTGATTTATGAACTTCTGTGTCTTCAGTGGTGATTCCATATGAAGTAATGAAAGCTGACAATTAGGTTTGGTTCTACTCACAATTAACAGTTTGAACCAAAACCTCAAATACACAGAACTTCCAATTTAATATATTGGTGCTGTGATTTGAGAATAATTTGCATGCACAATTTTTAAAATGCTAGTTCCAAATAGATACTTAAATACAAATCTCCGTAGAAAGTGCTTTAAGCTTCTACATACGTATAATACAGTTTTCCTGTAAGTTTTGGGGTGAATCCTGCTGTCATGGTGCAAAGAACGTGCCCCTTGACCTCAGCGATGACAAGATATTTTGATATAAAAACTTCACTCTTGCTATTAGCTTTTGGTGATGAATTTTATGGAAAAAAAAGGAGCATAAATCTTGTTTGATCTTGAATGGCTAGAGGAAATATCTGAGGGAATGCCTTCTCAGTTTTTCAGTTGTTCTGGTGCTCTATAATCAATTCTTTCTAAATTATTGAAGGAAAACACACTGTTGATAACGTAGCAGAAGTTTGGGCTGGTTTTTTTCAAGATGTTACCTGATACCATGCAGCATCATATTTGTTTTCAAAAGCGTTGTATTTACATCCAAAAATATTTAGTAGATAATTCACATTGACAAAACTCACTCCCTACTAGTTTTAGTCACCAGCATGTTCTGCTTGCAATGCATCTTTTTCCTGTTCTGTCCATGACTTCTGTTGCTGTCACCAGTGAACAGTCCTGTGGCACACAAGTAGCTATTCTATAGTAGTCCACTGCTAGCCAAGCTGACTGTCAAAAGTCATGGTCAATTATTAATTGCAAAGGAAAACATGCAGGATGAAAATCTATCACTGTGCCATAGATCTATCCTGCACAGTTATTTAGTGAAAAGTCTGAACTAAGCTGTTCCATGTATCATAAAATGTTTTTTTATGTTTTGAAATAAGATTCTAGTTCACCTTTTCACAAAATATATTTTCTTAATAGTGATTTAATCATGGTTTCAAAAGTGCTGGAATGTATGTAAGGGATTTATGTTGTTCCCATTAAAGTAACACCTGAATGCCTCGTAATTATCCACATTCTTACCTAGCTTAACATCCATGAAGTACAAAAGTACTGT
>VYZW01062985.1:3803-15576 GCA_013401315.1 Balaeniceps rex
AAAAAATAATAGAGGAAAGAAATGGAAATAACAGTGACAGTATTCTACTACATAAAAAAAAAAAAATAAAAAGAAAACAAAGAGTTTGGAAACAGAATTACACTGTTCCATTCCAGTAATGCCGGAACATAGTGCTTTGATTTGATTTCACTAAGTGGAATTGGGGGGTTTTCCTTAGGGAAAAGGAAGGAAACCATAGATTTCAACAAACTGAAAGTATTCTGTAAAACTAAAAAAACTCTCAGCTCTTGATATGATATTTAGACAGACAACTATACATCATGGTGTTACTAGGAATTTTAACGACCAAGAAACAGAATAATAGAAATGTTTGTTTCAGGGAAAAGGCAAACCTTTAATCAGGAAGGTTAGGAAAAAATATTCCTTGGGTAGATTATTCTTGTAATCCTGGTAGGTGTGTGCCATCTCGAGCACTGTGAGTATCTGTATACAGGCCTTGGGGGATCTCCACGTTGATTTGACGCTTTCAACAACATAAATTCTCTACGTGGGAACGTGAGGCTTAAGGAAATCTCACCTGTCCCATTCCTATTATTTTTTTCTTTTAGTGAACTTGTTTTGTACTTGGAGCCTTCATCACTGCATATAAAGCTCAAGTGCTTCAAACACAGTTCTTTACTAGGGAGATGCTCCCAGTGGCAGTCATTCTTCACCAGTACTAAATATTTTTCTCATTGCAGCTACTAAAGCTGCTTTTTCTGGTGTCTTTCTGGATTCAGGAGAGTTCTCCAAGGCTGGTCTTCTAGGAGGTCTCATGTGCTTAGACTAGTCAGGACCTAAGCTTCTGTGGCTCTAAGTCTCCAGTTCACTGAAGTCAGCTGGTGAGCATTCCACTGATCCCCCTGCTTTGCAGCCCAGGAGGAGCCAAAAGGCATGCATTTCCAGTTTTCAGACTTTTCCAGCCTGAGCAAATCTGTCAATAACACTTGTGTTGTTCTTTGTAGATCTAGTTTTCTTAGACCTTAGATAGCAAGCCATACTGCTCATCTCCCAGCCTTATCCAAGAAACGCTTTCAGCTCTCCTCAGATGTCTCAGCAGGTCTTGG
Organism: Balaeniceps rex; assembly: GCA_013401315.1. NCBI lineage: Eukaryota > Metazoa > Chordata > Aves > Pelecaniformes > Balaenicipitidae > Balaeniceps > Balaeniceps rex. Next base: position 4,871 of record VYZW01062985.1, read on the forward strand.
CTACCTGTCTCCCCCAAGAAATTCCTCTATCCTTTTCTATTTCTTTTTCCTGGGTGCCAACTTTTTCTTGTCCTCAGTGCAGGTAGGACACCACTGGATTGCTAGACCTTCTGTATTTAATGCAGATGAGGTTTGTGTAACAGGTACTTGGCTTAGTGTTCACGCTGGTCTTTGCAGTTCCTATTCAACATCAGGCATATATGGAATGGCAATTAAACAAAACCAAAAAAAACCCCAAACTCCCCACACCAAACAAGTCAACAGCAGCAATGATAAAACCAAGAAAATACTCTTCTCCCTATCTCTTTTGCTTGGGAGATCAGGTTGATCAAGCTCAACTAGGTCACTGTGATTGTTATATAACATAATCAGAAATATAAATTTACACGATCAATTCTTGGCATGTTGCAGACTTGCAATATTCATAGCAGAGTCTGGCTGAACATATGGCTGTAAACCTCACTTGCTCACCAGCAGAATGTTCCATATGTTCATCAAAATTTTGCAAAACAGATTGGGTGGATTTCTTATCCTGTTTTCTTCAAACATTTCGGTAACGTCAGTAAGCTAAACGTGTTCTGTGCTAACCAGGCCCTGGTACAGAGCCCTTTGCTGGCCATCACCAGGCTCACCCATTTTGTCCTGTCTTCTTGGTATGTCTTGACACCTAGCACAAAGAAATGTTACAATTTTGGTGCCAATTTACCTTAAGCAAGCTTGGGCTATGCTTTACCATTAGGCCACTTGTATTAATATGGAAAAAGCTTTCATATCTTTGCATATATGAATACTCAGACACAGTTTTATAACATTAATTATTACAAAGACTTCTAGGCCTAAAGAAGATGCAACATAAATACGTGGCCTTTTTTTTTTCTTTTAGTATTCAATCACTGTCATCAAAAGGGGTGGGGGGAAAAAGCTTCATCTAACTAGTATCTGGTGATGCCTGTGTAGTAAAGCTGTGATATTCACCTTTGAATTACCTCTGCTGCAGATATTGTGGCAAACTTTTCAGGGAGAGATTTTTCTGTGCAGACCCTGAGTAAACATTTTTACCTTCGGCCTTGTGAATTTGAAGCAAGACTGAACTAGGAAGTCCTGCAGAAGGCTGCAGGATTGATAGCATATTCTTTAAGTAGTAAACGTGAAAAGGTGAAGGTTTTGAGCAACCTCCCCAGTGTGGTTGTACTGAATGTTAAACCAGAAAAGAAACAGCTGCACACAGATCACTGAAACATATACTTCACTTTCCCTCACTCTTCACTGAACAGCTCAGCAAAATACAGCTCTTTACTTGGTCTGGTAACAGTCTAATCCCAAAGTAAGCAGCTTTTAAAAGATTTTTAGCTGGCCAATGTGCCTTTACATCTGTACACAGTTTGCAGTGCAGTCAATTGTTGCACATCTGTGCATCTCCAAGGACAACAGCTGGCTTCACCTTTTAATTAGAATTAGTGTATGTTTATTGATATTTCTGGACTAATCTGTTAGCATGATAGACTTTCCTGAGCTGTACTGCTACCATGGTTTGGTTATGCCACAGTGAGAACACACTGGTGGGATGTTACTTTAAAGACAGCCTAAACCAGACTCAATCAATGTAGACTGTGACAGAGTGGGCTTTAGCATGATCGGAGGCCAGATTTGCACCAGTCCCCAAAAGACACTCAAACTGTTGCAGCAACTTAATCATTGAATAAGTTACCTACTCTGAAATGTCCCTGATGATAGAAGGTGCCAAGCAAGATCTTTCGGTCCAAATGGGCTTGGTGAGGTCTGTGTCCCCTTGAACCAGGAGGTGGCTGGAGGTAACTGGACACTCATCATATGTTCATAGCTGCCATCTAACATCTGCTTTCGGTATTTGGAGGCCCACCAGCCGGAATCCCTTCTCCCTGACAGTGCATGGTGAGCATGAGAGAACTGCAGCTCTGCTCTCTATCTCCATACCATCATTCCTGTGTCAGGAGGCTGAGGAGGATCAGGCTGCCATGAACACTGCAGACCTTTACCCAATGGAAGTACCTGGCTACTTAACCAAACCAATATTGCAGCCATGTGTGCAGCTAGGCTGTTGGTGTAGTAACAAATAACTCTTGCTACTCTTGTTTAGGAGGGGTGCCATCAGGCTAGAGAGCTGTGTTTTTTGGGTTTTGTTCTTTTTTCTTTTTTTCTCCTGTCTCCACTACCTTGGCTATGTAAACTTTCATTTTTTCCATGATTTCTCACCCTCTTTGAGTATGTGTGTGTGTGTGTAACTGTTTGTTTGCATTTCTACAGAAATAAAATCGCTTATACATTAACATGCACTGAAATTATTTTGACTTCAGTTTGGTATATGAAAGTGTTCTGTATATGCACTTTTCATTCTTGGAGTCTACTGTAACTTTAAACTCCCACAAGCTTTAAAAAAATACTCTTAATAATAAATAATTAAAATAATAAATAAGTAATTGTAGGAATTATACTTATGTGCTTCCCTCAGGTCTCTGCAGCTCTATTTTAATTAAGGCTAAGGTCTCTATTTGAATAAATGAATGATAATAGGAATTTTTTAAAAAAACTATATTGATTCCTTCTATATCGCTTTTGCACAGAAAAAGTTTATTAAAAAAATGGCGTGATTCTGATAGATTTTTGGTACTTAGCAAATGAAATCTGTGTTCTTTCAGAAATCTAATTTTCTAGATTAGTGAATCACATCTGATATTGCAAATGAGAAAACGCTTATTACTTTGATAGCATAGCATGGAAGACAATGTGAATAACATGGATATTTTTCTTCGGTCAGCATTTCAGTGGTATTAGTGCCTAATACGCTGCCGCTATACAATGCTTCTGAGTATTGTGTATGTATTTAGTCAGTTTTGTTTTCTTAGCAGAATAAAAGGATTGTTTATAAGATACAGCAACATCATCAAGCTGTAAAATGTAGCAGATAAGCCTTCAAGCATTTGCACTTGTTTCTTTACAAAGTTGGTTACAAGAAGTAGATGGATTCATAAAAGAGGTAATGAAATTGGAGAATTAAAACTGGAAGGAGATCTCTTCCCCACTATTTTCTAGACAGCACTGGAATGCTTTGCTTTTGATATATCTACCTAGCCTGCATCTTATAGTATGAGCTGTGATTTTTCTACATTTCTGCAAGTAGACTCCTTGAGAATAATTCAGATATTCTGGGCTACAGCACAACTATTAACCAAGAAAACTGAAAGACACAGCAATCACCCTTACAGTTAATTCCACTTAATGTCTCTGAACTGAACATCCCAAAGATTGAGCAGCCAAGTCACTGGATTTTTTTTGAGAACATGGCCTTGCAGCCTTATCTCAGTGCTAAGACTGTTTCGCTTGGCTGCAAGCTTGTTTTTCACCTGTTATTGCTGCCACACCTGTTCTGTTTCCTAGTAGTACCATGCATAACAACGTGCACACAAGTGAGATACAAAGGCACTGGTTAGTACGTAATTTCTGCTTTAATGAGCTAAAATACATGGTTAAGGTTAATCATAGAATGCTTTGGGTTGGAAGGGACCTTTAGAGGTCATCTAGTCCAACCCCCCTGCAGTGAGCAGGGACATCATCAACCAGATCAGGTTGCTCAGAGCCCCATCCAACCTGACCTTGCATGTTTCCAGGGATGGGGCCTCCACTACCTCTCTGGGCAACCTGTTCCAGTGCTTCACCACCCTCATTGTAAAAAAATCTCTTCCTTATATCTAGCCTAAATCTCCCTTCCTTTAGTTTAAAACCATTACCTCTTGCCCTCTCACAACAGGCCTTGCTAAAAAGACTGTCCCCATCTTTCCTATAGGCCCCCTGTAAGCACTGAAAGGCCGCAATAAGGTCTCCCCGCAGCCTTCTCTTCTCCAGGCTGAACAGCCCCAACTCTCTCAGCCTGTCCTGGTAGGAGAGGTGCTCCAGCCCTCGGATCATTTTTGTGGCCCTCTTCTGGACCCGCTCCAACAGCTCCATGTCCTTCTTGTGCTGAGGGCTCCAGAACTGGACGCAGTACTGCAGGTGGGGTCTCACCAGGGCAGAGTAGAGGGGCAGAATCCCCTCCCTCGACCTGCTGGCCACGGTTCTTTTGATGCAGCCCAGGATACGGTTGGCCTTCTGGGATGTTATCTGTTATGTTGTTGCATTTTCCTTTCATAACGGTGACATCGTTAGATCTTGTCCATTAGGTATTTCTTGTGAAATGATTTGGAGTGGTCCAGCCCTTTCAGTAGGCATCTCAAGTACCATTGCAACCGAAGTCTCCCTTCAGTTACTTGCTGTGGTCTGTCTTTTTCCACCAAGCAACAAACAGTTAAGCTCACACTTAACTTTACACATGTCCTTAAGTACTTAGCTAATAAGGGATTAACTGGAAATATGCTGTAGAATTTATATGAATCAGATGGTGCCCTCTCTAATCTGCAAGCTCCAGCCCCATTTCCTTTTAATATTCTTCACATTTCATAAAATTATAAACTCATAACATGAGTTTTTTCTCATTTTTGATTGCTCTTCTAGCCTTCTCTCATAAACTGAAAATCTTTTCTTCTTCTATTCCAATACCTTTGTAATAGTCAGTCTCTTATGCTTATGCATTATAAATGTTATATCTTTATTCTTAACAAAACCCCTTTATTTTCAAAATTTGACACCTATCATGTGTTCACATAACACAGTAATGATAAAGTGTCTTCATAGAATAATCTACACATACAATGAAAAGAGATTGAAATGAATTAATGTTTAGAAATGAGTAGTCAAAGAATTTAGCATTTTAATAGGGCTATCACAGCATGCATGCTGAGCAAATGTTATTGACGCAATAAGAAAGAGATCGGATCAAAGGAAAATAGGACTGGACAGTATTTTAAGAGATCAGTTTCTCCATTTGTTTGCCTCAGAGCCAGATCATCTTTATCTAACTAATCCTGACACACACCTGCTTAACCTGTTCTTAAAAACCTTCAGTGCTTCGATGTTCTTCATCAGATTTTACTACTATTTCACCTCAATCTTTCTGGCTGCACTTAGGCCCACTACATAGTATAAAGAGAACAGAGTCCTCCTGTTTGTAAGTGCCTTTTATGTACCTTAAGATTTACCATGTTCTTCTTCATGCTAAACATCATTTTTTAGGTCTTTCTCTAGAGGCTGTACTTTCTAGACCTGCAATAATCCTGTTGTTTTTCTGGTATCTTTCTAGTAGATCTGTGTCTTTAAGATACTGCCCCCTAAACTGAACAGTCTTCTTGGGCTGCAGCTCTTTACAGTAAATAGAGTAAAAGAATTATTTCACACATCCTACAGCAGTGCTCCTATTTAGATGTCCTAGAATAAACTTAGAAAAATATGTTTTGCCCAAAATATCCTTTGGTTTCATAGTACTAAATCCAGTGAAGAGCATGGAGAAAAATGGCTGGGGAAATTGTGGGATTGTTTGTGGTCCTAAATTGATGAAATATATTTTTCCACGATGCAGATGCAAGCAGAATTTTTTCTGTGATTGATAGCTCAATCCTATGTGCCTAACTTGAGATGACATTTGAATTTTATTGCTGGTGATGGTTTTGGTTTTTTTCGAAAAGGAAAAGTTCTTATTTTTCTGTTTCTGCCAGGTTTTTTGCTTAAATTTCCTCTTTTGTTGGCTGTGTTTCATAGTGAAAGAAGATAAAGGAAAAAGCTAGCGTTTATTATAAAATAACCTGTAGCATCTAGCTGCATAAGAAGAAAATATGAAACTGGGACTAAACCCTTCTAGGCTATGCAAACAGATTAAAAAATAGTCTGTAAAAAAAGAGAGTTGATTTTTGTGAAGAGGCTTTTTTTTCTGTTTTCTAAAGGATAAAATTTAGGTGCCCCCGTTGATTCTTGTAGGCTTTGTGCCTTCATTCAGGACTGTTGGCTCCACAGAGCCGCTGAAAGGGCAGAAGAGTTGGATGCAGTGCCTTTCTTGGGGGGGGGATGACAGACCCCTTTCTCTGCAATAATCCTGAGGGGATTATGCCCTGCCAGTTCCCTCATGCTGAGACATGTCAGGCTTTTCTCTGGGCTTACTGTGAGAGGCAGGAAAGAAACAATGCTTACAATGGAGTTAATTGAGAAAACTAAAACATTTTAACCTAGTGAAGTAGATTGTAAGAGAGATGTACAGATGGAACAGGTAAAGTAAAAGATAATAAATGCAGATTAGAAATAAAGTTCACATTTGTAACAATAAGAAGCTAACCACTGGAATAATGTAGGGAGAAAGTAGATTTTCAGTCTCTTGTTGTTTTTATAAATCTAAGCACCTTTCCAGAAGATGTGCCTTTGCCACAAACCGGTTCTTAATACAACTGAATGAACTTCATGACCTGTGCCATGAAGCTGGTCAGGCGTAGATGAGGTAGCACAAGTAGCTGTCCAGGTAGACAGATGTCAGAGTGAACAGATTTTCCTGGTCAGTGGTCAGCTTTGTCCACAGGCCTGTTTAGCTTCAAAGGCTAAGCTGAGTACTAAGGGCTAACGAAGGCTAAGTGCTTCTAGTGATCAGCATATCATGGCTCATCACATGATATAACAGATTTTGCAAACTCAAAAATACTGCGGTGGGGTGCCTTGTTGTTTCTGGATTTGATTCCTGTGTCAATCCCCATATTCTCAGTAGCAGATGAGTTTCTCACACTGCAAGTTGTGCACAGGGCCACTGAAATCAGCAGGTGTCCCACGAGGTGGCCCTGTCCTTCTGGTGTGCTTTGTAGGGTCCTGTCCCTTTTCACGCAATGGGTCAATATCAGCAGTAATTAAAAGCTTTTCATATTCATGAGGCTCTTTAACCTTTTACCTTTACTATACTACCTGCCTGTTCTGACAGCTGTTGCTGTCCATAGGCTAAAGTTTAATATCAGCTTTAATTTCCTCTTCTTTTTCTTTTTTTCTTGTAAAATGTACTAGCCTAAACATATTTTGTCCTTTATTTTCTATACTTATTTGGGGGTCAATTCTGGTCACTTAGAAATATTGAATTACTAATTGGTATTTGAATGTACTATGTGGAGTTCTATATTAACATTTAGTCCTCTAACAGGAATATGTGAATTAAAATGTTGAAAGCATTACAAAGACGTGTAGTTTTAATCAACTTCTGATGATTAGCATCACTTTAGCATTACTGAACGTGGTGACACTTTGCTTTGGATCATGGACTGTAGCCGAGCTTTGTAGTGTCCAGAAACTTAACAGCTCCTTATTCAGTTTGAACTTTTATTGGAAATAAGAAATCTTTCAAGCGTTGGATAGCACATTTTCATGGTAAGGAAACACCTTTTCTCTAGCTGTGGGTCAGATTCTGCTCTTTATTATCTTGGTTGCAACATACTTGGCTTTTAGCCGAATTACTTTTTTTGTAAACACATCGCAGCAACCAGTAAGTAATATTTATTAAAACTTAAAAAAAATAATAATACCCAAACAAACGGGCATAACGTTCATAACTTCTGCATCACTACTTCAGTTTAACAACTATAGATCAGTCATCCAGGATTCAAAGCTACTAATCTTTATTGCTCTCTATTCTGTCCAATTCATATCTCCAGTTCATGTAAAGGACCAGGATCCAGTCCAGGAACTGAAGCTGTGTTGATTTAATAACAGCCAAAGATCTGATCGTATGAGAGACAAACCCATTTCTGAACTTTATTTTTAGTTTATATGATGCCATGATGAAACAAGTTTAGCACATAAGAACAGCTGCACTGAGTGAAACCAATGGTCCACCTACTCTTACAGGGGCTGTAGGTGGGTAACTAGGCTGGGGTAAACACAAGACAAGCACAAATGATAGTTCCCCTTAGTAATCTCCTCAGCATTTTTCAGATCAGGGACTTTGGGAGCTGGATATGATTTCTGTGAATGTAGTAACCCTCAATGCATTTCTTTTGCATTAGTTAATACCATATCTCCTTAAGCTCAGATAAACTTTCAACACCTACAGAATCCTTTGGCAGGGACGGCCACACATCTGCTATTGCACAGTAGGTGCAGAGCTGGAGAAAATGTAGGAAATATCACGCTGGCTTTCCTAAATTATGGTGTGAATCCACCATTGTATTCTGTTGTGGAGATATCCCATCCCCAAGATACCAGAAGGAGATTACAGAAGAGGACTAAGAAGGATGCAGATCACAAACAAACTCTTTAATTCATAATTATGTATATAGAGAGAGTGTTCAGAAAGGCTGTAAATGGTGCATTTTTTTATTTTGTCTTACAACTCCCAAATGAGACACTTAATAATGCTGTGCTATTAGACAGTGGAATTTGCTGGAATTTGCAATAAGGATTACAAAGATATTGGGAGTTACTAGGTGATAACGACTTTGGCAGAGAATATTAAACCTTTTATTCCAGGACTTGAGCTCATCTCTTGCCCACTCCAGCTCATTCCTTTCCCTGATGTGATGGAGAGATCATGCCATATAGGTGAGGTTCTCGCAGCTTCATCAGAAGCACCTGTTACTCTGGTGACTCTTACGAGCCAATGAGAAATTCACTGCTTATTCTGTCACTCTTTATTTGGGCTCTATACTTTTTTTTTTTTTTAAATTAAAGTCTTTCAAAGATACTGCCTTTTAAAGCCTTTTAAAGATAATGCAAAGGAGTTTTTAGATATGTGCATTTAAAACTTTGGCAAAATAAGCACACGGAGTGAAAATGCTGAAACTTTCCCAGCTACTTTGCATCCCTCACCAGCAGAGCAGAAGATACTTCTCCATTAACTCTCAAATGAGAAACAGGTTTGGTAGTTATGAAAAGGCAACATAAAGAATCTATTTTATCAGGTCACGATATATGATGTGTACTGCAGTGTAAAAATTTGAAAAACCTATTTAAAGACTACAAGCTTACTATTGCTATTAGTACCTTCCTGCAGTTTTCAAAATTTAATTTGTGTCTATATTAACAAAAATATTTTCCAAACAACATCAGAGGAAAAACCACCTGCACGCTGTGATCTTGGATTTACTAATTTCACTATCCCATGGCATGTTAAATGCACGGGACAAAACATGTCATGGTGCCTCTCTAATGATAACAAGTAGCATTATATGATTTTGTTCTTATTTTAATTATAGTTGTTTGTGTGGTTTCCAGCTGATAGGGCGAAAAAACCTACTGGATGGTACACTGAACATGTTCATAGTAAATAACAGTCTGTTTCCTGAAAAAGATAAGATAAAGGAGGGCTAAGAGTAGTCACAGGGGAGCTGGGGTTTTGAGAGGGAAACCAGACATTTCCACTCACAGAATCACCTAGGCAAATGTTTAAAATCCAAATGCATAAAACTTTTAGGCAGAAATAAGGGATGCGTCAGAGGTGTCTGAAAACGTCCAGGTGAGCAGTAGCCCTACTTTAGCGTGCTACAAGCACATATGTGATGTCTTGGGGTAATGCCTTCACGCTCATGCTGTCCTTCCTATTTTAGTGTCAGCATGTCACAGGTGAAAAGGTCACAATGCCAGAATAGTCCTGCTGGTTGCTGTTGAAACACATTCTGTAATCCTATTTGTTTCTCCTTTCCAGCCTAAGCTTATTCACTGCCATCTCACAGGTAGCTGTGCCTTATGCTAAACAGTGCCATTTTTTTCTTTTTGAGCTTTCTCAGTGTCATACTGTCCTTCTAAGGTACATTCATCCTTCATTTTGTCAGGTTAAACAACCAGAGGTATTTCAGTCTAAAAGCTTCTTCCAAGTTTTCCCAGCTGGACCAGCCTAGGGATGCTGCAGCCAGCAGACCTCGGTCTGAAGAGGAGAGCCTGGTTTGTCAAATAGGAGCTGTAAATGAAATTCCCCTCCACTGAACTATTGTTAACCCTGGTCAGAGATATACAACAGGCGCAGTGCTTGAGACCAAGAATGCTTTTATCTTTCTACCAGTTGAAGCTGTTTTCCAGCACGCTCAACTACCCACCTATATACTGTCGGTAAAAAAGCTAAAATACAAACAAACCTCCCTATCTCCTCCTGCAAATAGTAACTTCGTTGTATCACTGGCCAGAAGAGCAAAATTGCCATATTCATTTGTTAAGGTATTCCCATCTTGCCTTTTGTACATGCAAAACCTCCTCTGCTTAATTAGCCCGTGCTACATAAACTCTGTGATAACCTTATACTACTGCATGAAGAGTGGATGGAGGAAAATTACAGACAGGATTTTTTTTTTTTAGCAGAATTTATTTTTCCGCTTCACTGTGGAAAGACATAGAGGCTGCGTACGGTGAAGCACAGACGTGTTAATCTCTTTGCATGATGGAGCTGCATCTTTTTTACATAGTTGTAAAGGAAAAGGGGGTTAGTGCTGGCTTCTACTGTAAGTAAGAAAAATGAAGCCATATTCTGATATGATGTAAATCAGCCTAAATATGGAGTTAGGGCAATATGTACCGTCTGAAGAGTTGGTCTGAAGAGGTTTTTTCCATACTATTTAAGTAAATACTTATGCTAAGACTTGAAGTTTCACTGAAAAGGTGCATTTATCTTAGTTCTGAACTTTATCTAATAGCCTATTCCTCTTAATCATATTACAGGAAGACATACGAGGTTTAACCATACCATTAATCACAAGTGGGTACACAATGTGCTAGTACAGAAGCTTTATTGCGCTGTCTCGACTGGCAATTAATGCAAATAATTTTGACTTCTTAGAGATACTGTTATTTGA